>LBNU01009597.1:138433-246913 GCA_014162995.1 Artemisia annua
GTCATTATTGTTTGCGGCTCAAAGGTATGGGTCCATGAAACCTCTAGAATAGTGTATCTTGATTCATAGCGCTAGGCTGTGGTATTTAGCCTATATCACACTAGCCCATAAGGCCTTAACTTAGTCATAAATCCACTGATGCCTTAGTTTGTTTCACCGTTTCACATAGACTTTATAACACTATCTTAAAATATGTACACCGTGTCAGTAGAAGGACTAAACATACCATTTTAACACCATGTATTTCTTTCAATAGCTAATTTGTTCATCCATAAGCATTATTTATATGAACACCAAGAATCTTATACTTAGAATTCGCTCCATTCATTTCTAAGTATCACAGTCTGATTGATTTTCCAATGACATGTTAGCTAACTTAGCCTAATCCACATGCTCAAATATTGATGAGTCGACATCATTAGGTTTAAATAATCAAATGTAAAAGCACATATTGAGAGCTTTCAAGACAGATCCCTATCACCCATAAGTCAATATGACTTTCCTAGTATCCTCTCTAACCAAAAAGTACCAGAATGAAAATCTGTATATGCAAGCTATAAAACGTGATGGTGTATTAAAGATTTGTTGCTTGCACAACTCTAACTGTGAAGGTTCAAATACTTTTCATTCATTCCTATTCTCTTTTTTTCAGGTGCACCCTACCACCATCTGATACATCCCTACCAATTTGAAATTTCTCAATGTTTTCTGCACCAACTTCTCTATGTCAACTCATTGTTGCATTGTTTTTTTGTCAAATTATGTTGCTACAAATATCATAATACATATGTGGATAATAATATTAACCCATACACTTATGAGCCAACCACTTCTACCAAACTAAAACATGAAGTATTACTTGATATCCATTTAAGTCACAAACAGATCTAAAAAATATATGGTACTGCTGTGCATTGTGCCTCATTTAAACACCCGCCTAAAGAGAATATAATTAACCACAAAGAAAGGCATATCCATTTCACAATCAAATCAAAATTTCAGGCTATAGAAACTTCTCAAATCATTTCACAATCAAATAACAAAAGCAAAATAACAACATCAAATTCAAACCACATAAAAATACCATGGGATCCACAATCTGCACCTGGTTAGCCATCATAACCCGTCTTAATAACGGGCACTAACTACCCATTATATTAACAAAAATAACATAAACTACCCTTACCGTTAACATCTTCCATCCATAATGTTACAAACAACATCCTTACGTATATCACAAAGTAAATATCACATGGTGAGGCTAAAAAAAATGTTAAAGAAAAAATTGCTACTTTGTTTTATTAACAAAAGGAATAACTAACTAACCTGTGTGAATATTATGAAAGTAGTCTAACACACTTTTGCAAATGTTGGTGATTTGGGGTTTCGGATCATCGACATTTTGTATCAAGAAGTTAAGAACCGAGCAAACAAAGATCATTTCTGTGGTTCGTGTCTTACAAAAACACAAAAACCAAACCCATCAAACTTTAAACCAAGAAATTCAAGAGAATCGAAAAGGGTTTTTGTTCTTAGGAAGAAATGAAGAAAGATAGGTGCTTTTTTTTTGTGTGCGTAGTGGTGGCTGCAAGTTGTGTGAGTGTTTAGGCTCAACCCTAACCCATACACATTAGTTTGATATTGGCCCAACTTAGTCCACTTTCTCACATTCACTAGATTTTTTTTAATAAGATATTTAGTGTGCTTTGTTGTCTTGGATATGTATTCTGCATGAATTGTATATGTGGTTTTGGTAGATAAAAATTTGCGTTACCAAAAAAAAGAAAAAAAAAAGAGGGTTTTGCGCGCACTCTGCCACTTGTAGATACACGAGAGCCACTAGGAGGTTGTGTAACTCTTGTGGACCATGTTTTCCTTGTCGAAGGATTACGAAAAGTCATAAGTGTCTAGTGACCGAGTCATGTCCCGATATTTACTATCATGTTCCATATGGATGGTGTATATACATATCGTTGTCTTAAAGTTCTTTTATAGAATTGTTGAATTTGTACTTCTTCTTAGTTTTTGTGAATATACTCTTTCTAGTGAACCTGTATGGTTTGTTATGACAACGAGGACACTGCGAATCACCGCGTTGCGGCGGGGCGGTGATCAAGCGTTTGTACGTGTACCGAGTTTTAGTAGCGTGTTTAGGTTGAGAGGTTGGTAACTTCGAGAAAGTTTACTCATTTTTATTAGAAAAATTATTTCGGAAACAATGGCGCAAGTTTCATAATTTTTTGTGTCTGTTTGGTATGTCAAATGGGGCCCACGATGAATATTTCAAAAGCTTCCCCTACCTGGCAACTATACCCCCTTGCCCCATACTTTCACCGCGCCCCCTCCACTTTTGTTTGCCCAAGTTTGGCCCCTCCCCTTGGTATATAACCCTCTCTCTCTCTCTCTCTCTCTCTCTCTCTCTCTCTATAACACACACACATACACACACATACAACACACTCTCTCTCACATCACCTCGCTGGAACCCTAATCCGGCCACACCCCACCGTCCGACCAAATTTCGGCGCCATCACCATCTCCGGGCACTTTTCCGACCACCTCAAATAATCACACCATCACGTAGATCTCGACCCCATGGTAATTTCTGGAGCATTTGAGAGTTTTTGGAGACCGTTTGGTTCGTGTTCAAGCACCACCGGCGCCACCACCGTACACCACCACCTCGCCGCTTCACCTCCACCTCCTTCTTCTCTCTCTCTTTTGGTATCTCATGCGCCCTTGCGATCAGTTGTTTGTATCCCTTTTTGTTTCATGGATCAGGCCTTTTTTTCTAATTGTGGAATCAACAGGGCTCAAAAAATAAGTTTCATTTTGCGTCTGTTGCCAAAAAAAAATAATAATAATAAAAAAAATAAAAAATAAAAATAAATAATAATAATCATTAAAGCTATATTAAGTTAGCTACTTACCCTTATTCAGCATAATCTGAAACTTCCAATCCCATCTTAAACAACACAGCCCATTTTTTCACATAAAAACATCTTGCCCTGGTCATTTTATGCCCTAGTTACCTGAAGGTTAAATTTCATTATCACATTCATGCTAATCAAAACCATTATATGCCTCGCAGTTCCATCTACTTTCAAAATGCACATCCAAGATTAAAGAATTTTGGCTTTAAACTTAAAACTTTGTAGAAAATTCGGTTTTAGTTTTCAAAGAAACACATATAAATACTTTGGATAATAATATTAACCCAAACATGATTGATGACTTAATTGATGGTTAAATTTCGTCATCATACATATGTGGATAATAATATTAACCCATACACTTATGAGCCAACCACTTCTACCAAACTAAAACATGAAGTATTACTTGATATGTCACAAACAGATCTAAAAAATATATGGTACTGCTGTGCATTGTGCCTCATTTAAACACTCCCTTAAAGAGAATATAATTAACCACAGAGAATAGCATATCCATTTCACAATCAAATCAACTTTTCAGGCTATAGAAACTTCTCAAATCATTTCACAATCAAATAACAAAAGCAAAATAACAACATCAAATTCAAACCACATAAAAGTAAATATCACATGGTGAGGCTAAAAAAATGTTAAAGAAAAANCCACCTCAAATAATCACACCATCACGTAGATCTCGACCCCATGGTAATTTCTGGAGCATTTGAGAGTTTTTGGAGACCGTTTGGTTCGTGTTCAAGCACCACCGGCGCCACCACCGTACACCACCACCTCGCCGCTTCACCTCCACCTCCTTCTTCTCTCTCTCTTTTGGTATCTCATGCGCCCTTGCGATCAGTTGTTTGTATCCCTTTTTGTTTCATGGATCAGGCCTTTTTTTCTAATTGTGGAATCAACAGGGCTCAAAAAATAAGTTTCATTTTGCGTCTATTGCCAAAAAAAATAATAATAATAAAAAAAATAAAAAATAAAAATAAATAATAATAATCATTAAAGCTATATTAAGTTAGCTAATTACCCTTATTCAGCATAATCTGAAACTTCCAATCCCATCTTAAACAACACAGCCCATTTTTTCACATAAAAACATCTTGCCCTGGTCATTTTATGCCCTAGTTACCTGAAGGTTAAATTTCATTATCACATTCATGCTAATCAAAACCATTATATGCCTCGCAGTTCCATCTACTTTCAAAATGCACATCCAAGATTAAAGAATTTTGGCTTTAAACTTAAAACTTTGTAGAAAATTTGGTTTTAGTTTTCAAAGAAACACATATAAATACTTTGGATAATAATATTAACCCAAACATGATTGATGACTTAATTGATGGTTAAATTTCATCATCATACATATGTGGATAATAATATTAACCCATACACTTATGAGCCAACCACTTCTACCAAACTAAAACATGAAGTATTACTTGATATCCATTTAAGTCACAAACAGATCTAAAAAATATATGGTACTGCTGTGCATTGTGCCTCATTTAAACACCCCCTTAAAGAGAATATAATTAACCACAAAGAAAGGCATATCCATTTCACAATCAAATCAAAATTTCAGGCTATAGAAACTTCTCAAATCATTTCACAATCAAATAACAAAAGCAAAATAACAACATCAAATTCAAACCACATAAAAATACCATGGGATCCACAATCTGCACCTGGTTAGCCATGGGATTCACATTAGGTGTCTGGTTAGCCATCATAACCCGTCTTCAATATGAGGTAGGGTTTGTTTGTCTGTTTAATTAATCTATACCTTGTGTTAAAGTGGTCTGGGTTGTTGTTGTCTAGAGAATTGGGCTGGGCTGGGCCTTGGTTTAAAGACTTAAGAATTGGGCACACAACCTAGGGTTGTGTACTTGTGTTGGTTTAAAGATAAATTTATTTAAGTTACAGAAAGACATTATGTGAAGGATATTTATGTAATATTAAACTTTAAGGGCCAGTTTGGTTCACTATTTTACCATGGGTTTTCTTGTGATGTGACCTTAAAACATAGTTTGGTTCACATTTGGGATTAAAAATTGGGCATGATCCCCACTAGAAAGGTACTATTTGAAAAATCTTCACATACGTGACTTTATATAAATTAGTGGGCCCATCTTTTCACTTTCACTCTATCATTTATTTTTTTAATATAAAAAAATAATAATTTTATTTCAAATATATATTTAAATATTCTTTATCAATTAATTATATTATTTTCTCACTCCTACATCAAATCAAAATCCAAATCCTAATCTACAACTTTACATTTAAATCCATATCCTAATCTAAACCCATCTACAAACCAAACGGGCCCTAAGAAAGATATACATGTGATTCTCCCAATGTTTTAATAAAGCAGTATAACAAATTCAAAAACAAACGGTACAATCATGTAAAAATTCACTTAATAGTAGATAATATTACACACACATAAATGGTCTTAAACGGCGGAAACAACTGCTTAACCTCGACTATAACCGGATCGCGTTGGTCAAAACTCAATGTAATTGGTGACGTAAATATGATGTTATAAACAAAATGAGAGCAACATGGTCAGCAAAGGGAACATGAATGTTCGAGAGGCCGAAGTTAGAAGCAGGTGGTTGTCGTCCAACGTGCATGACCCACCTATAGGTAGCCGTTCATGAAGTGCCAAAGACGCATATTCATCCATAATAATATCGGGCCTAGAGATTGGATCATCATTCACTAAACGGTTACAAATACCCACAGGTTGGCATAACATACTCACACTATGACACTTAGAAGGGCTGTTAGGTTCGGTTGCCATTAAGGTAACTAAGGAACTCAGTTAAGACTTAAGAGCAAAACTTATACGGAAGCAGGTATTTTGGCTAAACAATAAAGGGCAAAAGTTGTTAATCATTCATTGAAACACAAACAAATAATGTTAGAGTAAATAATGAAAAGAAAAGTAACAATAAAAAAGGTAGATGCATAGGAAACCAAAAAAGGAAAAGAAACATAGAAACGCAGCATAACCCAAAACGGAGATCAAATCTACTTTTAGGTGGTGTGGTTGTTGGTTAAGTTATAAACGTTATGCTTATCCAGTTGAATTTTTTTTCCTTTTTTTTAATCTATGTTTTAGTAATAGGGCGGTAAGAAAATGTTTTTTTTATTTCCTGTGGCTACAAAATAATTGTTTAATTAACTTCGTTCGACGTGTTAAGTAAGAACCAATAAGATGTCACCGATTTGATGCTCATTAATATATAGATAGAATAAATAACAACATATCAATTATGTATATGATGTTGCAAATATAATTAACAAATTCAAACTCGTGAACAAATAAAAATATAGTACAAACACATAAACATTACCTTTTAAATGGTTCATCTTGCATGTGTTGTTGCAACCAATGATAATGAGATATAAACACATATACGAGATTAGTTTCATGTTGCAAACTACGAGATCTATTTATTCTATTTATTCGTGACCTAACCAAACTGGAATATTTAGGATTTATTTTCTTTTGTATTTATAAGGTCGGCACAGGTTGTGAAAATAGATATGTACATTATTAAGTTATAGCCTATTACTAAATGCCATTTATCTAGACATACATTATTAAGTTAGTACAAAATAACAATTAGGTTTGAGAAGTGCTCTACATAAAAAGCTTGAACATAGAAATGTCACAACAAAAAATTACATTATTAAGTTAGTACAAAATAACAATTACGTTTGAGAAGTGCTCTACATAAGAAGCATAACCCAATGACCCACAAAAGAAGAGCAGATGATGTTGAGGAACCATGTTTTCTAGGTACTTCATTTGGAAAGAAAAAAAATACACATGTTTTCAAGGGTAAAGTTTCTAGTATAAATAAGATTGTTCAAGAAAACTTAAAAGCTTCAAGTGGATTGTGAGAAGACCCGAAAAGAAAAGTGAGATGAATTGGCAACACTGGCTTTTTGATCCGTTAAAATGTCAAATCTGAAAATTTCTGCTGATATGTATAGTGTGTAGACAGTGGTTTAAGGTCTGCAAGTCAGTGTGGTATAGTTTCTATGGTCTGCAATTTGTAGTTCATGACAGTTTGGTACAAGGTCTAAAGTGCAGTGTGGTTCTATGAACTACGGTAATGTTTATTCTCATTGTATGGGTGCTGGTATAACGGGGCAGCAATTACACAGGTTAGGGGTGTTTGGCACAGTGGGAAAACATTTTAGCAGCAATTAAACAAGTTAGGGGTGTTTGGCACAGTGAGACATATTGAAATTTAATACATGTCAGACATATTGAAATTTAATACATGTCAGGATGTTTAGTGTGGTCTGCAACTGTGCACTACATGATGAGCCTTTTCTCTGTTAATGGGTCGTTTGGCCTTGGTGATCATGGATTCATGGGCCGAAATTAATTTGTGATAATTGGAGTTGCCAAAGTTGTGTAGATGATGGTGCATAAGATGCATATGGTTTACTTTTTGTGTTTCATGTGGTATCCTTCAAGTTACTATTGAGCTTTTTTTGCATCTTTGTTTTTCTTCTCGGGTCCACTATACTTAATCACCTTGTTAATATAGTGGAGGCCTTTCTTTGCAGTTGATTTGTTCGGTTGGAATAAATTGCCTTTCAAAAATAAATAAATAAATAAATAGAACTGTTAAAAAAAACACATTAGCGTTAACAAAAAAATAACAAATCATTAATAAATATTGCAAACAAACTATTAACAAAATCAACAAATCAAATATTCTGAAAGAAAAAATTCCATAAAACCAAAAAAACAAAAGAGTGTATATCAACAAATCAAATATGATGTTGACCTAATCAACAAATCAAATCTCGTAAATCTTATATTAGAAAGAAAAAATAAATAAATAAATAATCAGTGATGTATGCAAACAACAATAACAGCAAATAAACAAATCAAATCCTATGAACACAAAAACATTTACAGACATGCAAACCCTAATATAAGATTCACAAACATATGATGTAGAAAACGACAACAATCATAAGACCATATAAACAGATCCAACCACATAAGTTTTATTTAAATAAATAAATAAATAAATAAAACATACCTATTAGATGGTTCATCTTGATTAATATCGCAAACCCTCCACAACAACAAATCAACAAATCGCACATCTTGTTAAAAATCCAACCTCCTGAACGAATAACATATATGGCAATTGTTTCGAACCCCCAAAAATATATATGTACTCGTGACCTTTTCTTTTCTTTTCTATTTATAGGGTGTCTAGACTATATAGAGGTAGGCAGACCAAACATTTAGATGTCCTTTTTATTTAAAAATAATATGACACATATACGGAGATGGGAACCCTAGATCACTTTTTATTTAAATATATAAACGTACACATTTTTATCTTTAAAATCATAGCTGCACCTAGCAATATTTACTTTCAACTTTTAATACCACACCTACCAATATTTATTGTTGATGGTTGTTACAAGTTCTCATATTTTGTTTGAGCACGCGTTTTTATTTTTATTTAGGGATAACGTACATGAAGGCCATTTAAGTTTTTAACTTTTAACATATACGTCACTCATTTATTGAGATGAACTTATAAGCCATCCAACCATTGGTTTATTTTCATTTTCACCACTTCCAACAAAATTTATGCCGGAAAACTATATAATATAATTAAGGAACTAATCTCTAACTTACCCAAGTAATCCGAATAAAAAGTTTGGTGTAAAATACCGATTATACCCTAAATTAAGTGTAAATTTATATTAATAAAAGTACTTTTGAAGAATAAAACTAAAATTTTACGGCTTGTTTTTTCTTCGTATTAGTTTAATATGTTAGTGTTTGGTCCATTCTTATTGTTCAATAATTATCCATATTAAATTTGATCGGAATTGGCGTAAACGAAGATAAATACATAGTTTAGTGGCCTATAAGTTATTTTCATTAGATGAGTGCCCTATATGAGATAATTTTAAAAGTTGGGTGGCCTCCCAATATATTATCCCAAAAGAAATTAGGAAGTGTTTGGTGTTCGAATGGGGCTGGCATTAAACATAGGAATGAAAGAAGGTGTACTGAAAGAAAAAGCATGACTTTCATAAATATTGTTTGTTACATATTTGGATAGGATTTGCAATTAGTTTCTGTTCATTTTTAAATAACTAGGCGAGTTCCCGCGCCTAGTGGCAGCGGTGTAAAGTTTTCGATAACTACATAGTTTAGTGGCCTATAAGTTATTTTCATTAGATGAGTGGCCTATATTAGATAATTTTAAAAGTTGGGTGGCCTCCCGATATATTATCCCAAAAGAAATTAGGAAGTGTTTGGTGTTCGAATGGGGCTGGCATTAAATATAGGAATGAAAGAAGGTGTACTGAAAGAAAAAGCATGACTTTCATAAATATTGTTTGTTACATATTTGGATAGGATTTGCAATTAGTTTCTATTCATTTTTAAATAACTAGGCGAGTTCCCGCGCCTAGTGGCAGTGGTGTAAAGTTTTCGATAAAATGTTGCAGCAGCGGTGTATAGTTTTCGACAAAATACGGTTAGCGGCAGTGTTGATTTGTGTGTTTTTTCCCTTCTTGCGTATATATGTATCGTTTAAAGATAACAGTCGCACCCTCATGTCGACTATTGATGTTACTAGTTTGGTTTTGTGATTTTTAGCAAGGACTCACGAATAAAGGCGTTGCTAAACTGTTTTTCACAATTTTTTTCGCTTGTTGAGAAGGTCTTTGTCTTTCGGTTGCAATTTCCGTGTAAAAAGCACAATGGTGGTTAACGGGGGTGTTTGTTTCGGCTTATATGTGGGCTTATGAGCTTATTTGATTTCGGCTTATATAACATAAGCCCTAATTTTCCGGCTTATTTTGAGACTTGTGGGCTTATATAAGTTTCTTATGAAATGTCATATCCTCTTTTATACATCTATAAAACAAACTATTGTGTAAAATATGTTTATGTGTTATACTTGATTTCTGTGGAGGGTTGTGTTTTTTGCTTGCACTGGGAAGACAATATATGACAACTTTTATTTATAATAAAAACAAAAATGATAGATGGGCCTAATAAATAGGCCTAACCGTGGACCTACCATTAATAACTTATACATTTATCAATGTATAAGTTATTAATGGTAGGTCCACGGTTAGGCCTATTTATTAGGTCCATGTATCACATCTCTAATAAAAAATACATTGGGAAGACAGTTTATGACATTGTTCTTGTAGGTTAAGAATAACACTGTTAACACAATTTGTGATTTTCAATGTCTAGTTTTGTCACTTGAATATTACTCCACTATTTCTCATATAGTATCACTTTTTTTAATGTACACTTTTTTTACACAACACTACTATTTACATAAGTAAACATTTAATGTTTTAAAATATTAACATTTGGAATTTTTTTAAACTCACAATATTTCAAACTTAATAAAAGAAAGTTTTAAAAACTTTCAAATTTCGTTGAAATTTTTTCAAATTCGAAGTTTGAAATTTTGAGCTATCAACATAAATTTTAATTAAGTCTCAAAATCTTCCCGTCTTTTTTGAATTGATATATGAAATATTCAAACAACTCTGAATTGATATAAAAATAAATTTAAATAATTTACTAAAAATTAACCCAATTAATTTAGCTACAATTTACAATAGTAATTTACCAACAAATTAAATCTAGATTCACAAACAGATATGGACATCAAAATACACGAGTTAATAAATCTTTATCAAGAAAACATATACACAAATAAATCAACATAAAAAACGAAATTTACATAAACCTTATAACAAAAAAAGTTACATAAACTTTATAACAAATTTTACACTAACTTTATAAACAAATTTACATGAACTTACAAAAAAAATAACAATAGCTTTTATAACATAATTTACCAACTACTCTGAAAAGCAAACCATGTATTACCATCGCCGGCAGCAAATTCCGATGGAAGCAACGATGGCGGAGCAGACCCGGCGGCAGCAGCTATGGTTTCCGGCAAAGGTACCGCAGCAACAGCAACAAATCAGATCTATAAAACATATACGTAGATCTACGTACGGAAAAAAATGATATGTAATTTTAGATCTAACAAAATAACTCGAAAACCCCTCAAAATTTAACATATACAAGTATATTAGATCATTTGTCATGACAATAATTAGGAACTGATGATTTTAGTTATATATAAACTCACCATGAGAAGGTTACAATGGTGGCAGTATTCGGTGGTAGAGGGGCTTGGTGGTGATGGGGTTACAGTCGTGGAAGAGCTCGGTGGTGTAGTGGTGAGTAGTAGAAGAGATGAGACGTGTGTTTTTTTTAGGGTGAGAGAGAAAAAGTAGAAATAAATGGGATGAAATCATGAGTTGTTTGTTTACAGCTGTGTACAGCCTTTGCATTAATGTCCAACCATATTTCCTTCAATAGATCTACGGAAAAAAACAATAGATGGTAACTTGCATTATTATACTTTGTACTTTCCTAAGAGCCCGTTTGTTTTGTGGAGATGGATTCAAAAGAATGGTTTCATTTCTAAACTTAATTGTTTGGTACAAATTGATAAGTAATGAAAAATGGGCCATACGTATAAAAGTGAATCCAGGGGAAGGAGGCAGGAATTGAGATTTCATTTCCAGCATGAGACCTATATACTCACAACACATTTATATTAACTAATAAAATTTATTTTAAAATTCATTTAATAAATATATTTTCTCTCTCCTAAACCTATCACAAATCCAAATCCTATACCAAATCTAAATCCTAATCCAATCCCACTAATAAACCAAACGGACCTTAATGTTTTAAGTTTCTCTCATATTTGATCATTTTCAAAATTTCACTTTTTCACATTTGACTATTTTTCTTTTATATGTAGTAAAGATTAAAAATTTAATGGAAATGATTTAAAGCCACCATTTAAAGAAAAAGACAAATGTAAGTTAAAAGGGCTATGATTTGCACACTCACTTTTTTTTATTGGAACACTACAATTTATGCATTAACCTGTTGTACAACACATACATACTGCTTTAACTGGTTTTATATTTGAGTGTGTCAATCAAAAAGTAATATGTGCAAATCAATTCCCAAGTTAAAAGGTATAACTTTTTCCAAAAAAAAAAAAATATGAAGCTTTTTCAAAACCTGGCTATTGGGTAGGGATTTGTGATAAGATAAATATCTAGTCATCATGCCCAATCTCAAATCCTACACCGTTGTACCAAATAAACTTTTTTACTTTAGTATACAATCCCGGCCCTCAATACCCTGTAACAAACACCCCTTAAGAGTTGATCTTTTGAGACATCTTTGTTACACCCCGTGCCCGCTTTGACAAAAAAAAAAATTAAAACTTTTTGCGTGGAAACGACAAATCAAAACTGACATGCTTTTACTCTTTTGACCATTGACAAAAATCTATAAACAATCAGACATTGAGACTATTTTTAAATGAAACTAGACTCAATTACCTTCGAAACGCCGGGTGGTACGACCTGTGGCGCCTTACGAATTAAAAGATATGATTTTTCGAAAACCGACAAAATCTGTCCACAGTTTCACTCCCAAACCGAAATTTGAGAGTTTTGGTTCCAAACTGAAATTTGGTGTATCCCACACCGAAATTTCACCCATTTTCACAATAAACAACCCATACTACCTTATTTCCGCACCAAACTCACTCAAAGCCATTAACATCTCATACTAAATCGTTTACATAGTCAATCAACCCGTTTGCTACCCAAAATGGGTATAAACACACTTAACCCAAACACCCATGCATAACCCTTTTATGCATCTTTTTGACCCATTTTCTGGAAAGACAACTTCTATGACCCGACAATTAACGAAACTTTCCAGATTTACTTCTTATATCATTTGGCTCATTTTCATATAAAAACATTTACCGTTTGACCCTCGAAATAGTGCATTACAAATGACGGGTTTTGTGCCAAAACTCATTTTGACCCATTTACATAACAAATCATCTATAACACTTCATTTGTCCACCAAACTTAACCAACCTCATTAATTTAACATACTAAACTTGTTCCATAGACACATGACCCGTTTACATCCCAACATGGGTAGAAACACGTTTTTGCCAAACACCCTTTTAACTTAGACTATAAACACTTTGAACATACTTTGACACAACGGTTGACCATCAAATTGTTAAGACAACCTTAACATACAATTTGCCACACGGTTACACTTACAAAACCAATAAAAGATCAACGGGGGTACAAACGTAATACTTGAGCTCGGTATTCTACCTAAGCTCCTAAACAAATACTACCTTCTAGCCTTCCGCATAATTAACCTTACTCCTCATTACAAGCCATCCACAAATCACAAGAACCTACAAAAAAGTTAACAACTAAACAATAAGCTTTCACTTAGTAACTAGATTAGCATATGAGCAATACGTTAATCCACATATATGCAAATACGAACACTTCCACCATCAAACACATATGGTCATCATCACATCAAGCACATAACATCACAACATACCTTAGCCATTCCTTACTCATAATCTATCACTTGGATTGGCTAAAGTAAGCAAATCACCTATCAAGGCCATACTCACTAATACAAGTCTATCAATATAACAATCATACTCATAACCACATAATATGCAATTAACCATATTAAACACATATCAATCAAGTTACTTACCCTTGATCATCCAAGCTAAGCTACAATTCAATTAAATAACACCATCATCATCATCAACATCATCATATCCATTACTATGATTATCAATCTTCACAATTATCAAGACCTAGCAACATAATAATTAACATCATAAACAAGGATTAACATAACCCACCATAATTATAGGTGATGTTAAATATATAAACATAAAAGAAACATATAAACGCAGCGGAAAACATCACCAACAAGGATCTCATATAGCCATATGATCAATCAAATAATAAACAACGCATGTTTATACCTTTGTAGCGTAATCGGTTGAATCGAATGGAGACCGTCACCAACGTACATGAATCACCAATGAAACCCAAGTGATCAAAAGAGATCACCTCTATGTGTTGTCCACACTACACGTCACCGTATACCTCTTGGATATGCTTCCACTCGGATGGCTCACTGACGCAGGTGATCTTTGTTCTCGATGACTATTATAAGATAAATTTTGACCATTATGGGTTTGAAATACTAATTTTAGCAATTGAAATAGGAGCCAATAAAGGTCCACACAGGAATTCGAGTCTTACTCTAGATGAGCAAAAGACACAGGTGGGTCTAATTGGTGTGCTTTACATATAGCCGAATCAAATACTTTTTCGGTTCTATAGATTTTCTTTTGAATTTTTACAGATGACTCTGTGGTCAATGGCCCGATCTCCCTTAATGTTCGGTGGAGATATGAGAAAGCTAGACGATACCACATATAGACTCATCACGAATCCGACTCTATTGGAAATCAACTCTTTCAGTTCAAACAATAAGGAGGCATGCTTTACTCGAATCACTTTTCTTTTACCTAATTATTCGGAAAATATAGTCATAATGTACATCATTTGACTCTTGAGAGTCAAACTTAATAATTTTCGTCTTACGTTCTTTACAGTTTCATTATATTATGAGTGCACCCCAATTTCAATTCTTGGAGGAAGGGGTTAAATTTCAAACAAGAAGTCTAAAATATGTGGGTGAGTAAGAAAAACTCATTTTGGGGCTCGCAAGCTGTCACGATCCCAAGGCCAAAGGTTGGTTTTCGCAAGTGGTTGATACAAATATTGAACAAGTTTGTTGGAGATGGGGTTCGAGAAGCAGAAAGTTCGAACCTTTTTGTCTATACAAGACTGAATCATTTTTGCAATCGTAAGTTTCTAAACCTTTTTTTTGCAGTATGCCTTATTGTAAATCATGTAAAGGTAAAAAACTTATGGCCGATTCTTTATTTCCTTTTTTTTAGCGACAAAGATGCTATGTATAGTGAAAAATATAAAGGAAAACTTCACCTACATGCAAGAAATAGAAAAGGGTTTTGTTTTGATACATCATCCAAAAGAAAGCTTACTTCAAACGAGCATAAGAGAGCATCATTTTCGCCTTGTAGACTGGATGCTAATCAGGTACGCCCACCAATACTAGTTTATTGTTTTTCACTATTTTGTATAAAGAAAAAACACTATTTAAATTGTTGGTTTTTGTGTTAGATGTGGGAGCTAAGTAATAATGGAACACTTGTGAATAGTTATTCCGGTTCATGTGCTTCTATGAAAGTAGTGAAAGCCAATGTTGTTCCTGGAGGAATTCGTTCATGGATCGCTACGGGAAGGAGAGGTAACGTTTAGACCATATTTTTGCTCTATCTTTAGAGGTGGTAAAACAGGCGGGTTGGGTAAATAAATCAAAACAGGAATTTTTTTGGAGTAAATTGGGTTGAGCTGAAACATATGCATAAAGTGTACACTTTGTATCGTTGCATACTTGCATTCAACCCATTTGGACTAATTTCTTGATTAACATTACTCAGTTGAGATAAAATTTCCTCAAAATAGAATGGATCAAAATTGCCATATGTAGTTATAAACAACAAGGTTTGACTTATTGAATCACTTGTTTATCACAATGTTTCAGGAGAGGTGTATCTTGCATATTTCAATCTAACTCCCACTAAAACTGTTATTTCCACGACTGTATCAAGTCTTACAAAGGCGTTTCCGTCTATAAATTTTGGGTCGTGTTCATGCAAAGAGATTTAGAGTGAAAAAGACTACGGAACGCTACAACATTCACTCTCGGCTTCTGTAGAATCACACGGCTGTGCACTTTTTATATTGACTTGCACTTGATTCCCCGAGTGTGTTTGTGTTTGATTTCTGAGTGCTTCTTGGTTTTAATTCCCCAAAGGGGTTTGTCTATGTTATGAAGAACATTGGTTAAAGGAGTTATATGTTATTTATGGTAATTACTAACTCATCCATGAAATGATTTTCTGCAAAATTACCCGACCTGATTTGGCATAAGCACGAGAAACAGGTAAACAAAAGCTAAATACTTCAATTGTGCAAATTGGACATGATTTCGATTTTAGTTAATAAACTCAAAGTCATTCAACTTTATTGTCCCACATCGGTGGAGGTTGTAACAAAAAGTATGTTTATATATGCAAGCATATGCCTGTTAAATGAAGTTGAAATGTATATATTTTGTACTGGGATTGTTTTTGTTGGGAATTATATGGATTATTCAACTGATTATAATAGCTGAGTTCATAACAATATTGAACTTGACTTTTCAAAGTCAAAGTCTTATGTTAGCATGAAAGTGTTGAAACAAATCACACTTTCTGCTTAAAACATTGAAAAATTAGACAAATATATGTATGTAAAGCTTTTTGATATGCTCGGTCGTATAACTAGATTAATTGCATATGAATCAACTGAAATGGAGAGAGATCCATGTTGAGGTTACTCGGGGAAAGTTGGCTCTAATGTACGTGGCCTAACCGGTATTCCTATGGCCGTTTCTAGACTTTTTCCCTGGCTATCCCAAGATGTTTGCTCAGTAAGGTTCGGACCTGGTTGAGGTCGCCTTACCACTAAGCCACCTTGGAAATGGCTTATTCTAGCGTTTCATCAAATCTACTTGCAATTACATAAATCAAAGAGACGGTATGCTAAAAAGAACAAATAACACATAACACAATAAACATCATGGGGCTTGTGGTCTAGTGGTAAAGGCTTAAGTAGTTAAGCGAGCCCAAGTGAAGTAGTACCGGTTTGGGTGACCGACCGGGAAGTCCTCACTTGGGAACCACAAGCTCTAATGATATCAGGCGAATCGGGAATAGGAGTGGGGTTATCCCCTAAGGAGAGGCTCGCGGTTGGTATCTCTGCCCGAGGATGCGACACTAACTCGAGCCAACAACTAACAACTAACATCTAACAACTAACCCGCCGTTCAAAAAAAAAAAAAAAAAAAAAAAACCATCAACAATTTTCATTCCCTTTAAAGAGACCGGTAATCATCAAATTCATGTTGATTTATTGATTTACTATGAGTTGTTTTAATGTTTACTATAATGATGCATACTCACCTTGTTTTGACTTTTAAAATTTTGTATAGGTATATGGAGCTAGACCGATTAGGAGGTGGTTAGAAAGGAAGGTTGTGACTGAGTTGTCGAAAATGCTGATTAGGGAAGAGATTGATGAAAACGCGACAGTTTAAATAGATGCAGACATGAAAGGGGAAGAATTGACTTACAGGGTGGAAAGGCATGGTGGACTCGTGAACGCTGCAACGGGTCAGAAGTCTGATATTCCGATTGAAGTTCCTCCTAGTGCAAATGGTTTTCTTAATGATGTTGCACAGGCTGTGAAGAGGATGAAGATTGAGGAGGTTGGCGATGATGATGAAATGGATGAATAAAAGAAAAGTTGTATAGAAGAGTCTTGTTATTACTGCAAGTGTCTAGTGTATGATCAACTTGTTTGTTTAGTATAGGTCTGTGTTTATGTTGTTGAAGTTGCTTGGTGTATCGTCTTTTGAACCAATGAAGTTACTTATAATATGGGCATTTTAAGTTTTCATGTTTGGGTGTTTGTGATATGGTATTATAATAATTTCAGTACACATACGTGCACGCCTTCAATAATTTTGTTTTTGCACATATGTTCTAAAACCAACATATATGTTTAAAAAAAAATATAGTTGTTCTAAAGAATTTGATAAGAAATTGGAAATACAGAATTTTTCTTTGACGGTGTGCATGTATGTTCTTATAAGGCGTGCAACGACAATATTGCGGCCATGTGTAAGGTTTTTTTGAAAAAAGATGATGAGTTCATGATGATATTGAAGAACAAAGGTGGATACTTACGATTATTGATGATTTGCATGTATTTTTATTTTATTTTAAAAGACGTGCATGTATGTTTTTTGTGGTTCTCTTAGTTCTCGCAGATAAGATGATTCTCGCAAGAAAGTCTCCCTATATATATAATTTAATTAATTATACATTGACCGGTCAATTTTTCAAATTCGCTAATATTTTAAGACTTTCATTTTAGCACCTTTGCATCTGATTTTTATAAAACGCATTTTTTAGTTTTTACGGTAAGTATCAAAAAAAATCTAACAGGTTTATATGTTGGTTCTCGAGGCACTCTTACAGTTTAATAATATTTTTCGAACATTTTAACTTAGTGTGCACTTTGAAACTCTATTAATTTAATAATATCTTTACATTGAAAATGAGAGTACATTTTGTGCTATATCAGTGTGTATAATAAGCTTAATAACTTGTATTTTTCATTTAGGGGTGCTCTAGTAATGTAATTAATTGGTCGTTAACCGGCCAATTTTTTAAATTTCGCCATGATAAGTAAGTGTGTTGGTTGAATATTTTAATACTTTCATTTGTGAAGATCTAAAATGCTTTATAATATAGTATAGATAATAGTGAGTCATAACACTCTTTTGGACTTGATGAGATTTATAGTACAAGTAGATCTATAGATTGCTATAACTTGAGTTGCACAATACATAAATATGAAATATGGTTCTCCATATTCTCGTAATCACATACAATTGCATTGCCCAAATGCTTTTCATATATTGCATTCATGACATTCTTATTTATACCACACAATTAAAAGTTGGAAACATCAAAACATAGTATCATTTTTTTTTGAACGGCGGGTTAGTTGTTAGATGTTAGTTGTTAGTTGTTGGCTCGAGTTTGTGTCGCATCCTCGGGCAGAGATACCAACCGCGAGCCTCTCCTTAGGGGATAACCCCACTCCCATTCCCGATTCGCCTGATATCATTAGAGCTTGTGGTTCCCAAGTGAGGACTTCCCGGTCGGTCACCTAAACCGGTACTACTCTCACTTGGGCTCGCTTAACTACTTAAGCCTTTACCACTAGACCACCGAGGTGTTTTAATAATGTAATTAACTGAGCGTTAACTGGTTAATTTTTAAATGAAAATTATTTGTAGGCCTAACTCATTGACCTAAAGATAGACCTACAAATGTGATTGGTGGAAATGAAAAATTGACTGGTTGGTAATGATGAGAGAAAATGTGTGTATAACACTTGTCAAAATATGAATGTATTAGGCCTATTTGTAGGTCTCTTTATTAAGCCTATTTATCACTACTCTGTTTAAATTTATCATAATAAGCAAGTGTCTTGACTTAATATTTTAAAATTTCTATTTTAAGAAGGCCCTAAATACTTTATAATGTAGAATAGATAATAATAAGTGATGTCAAGTCAAAACACTTTTTAGACTTGATGAGATTTATACTGTAACTACAGATTACTATAACTCGAGTTGGACAATACATAAATATGAAAGATATGGTTTTCCATATTCTCGTAATCACATACAATTAAAAGTTGGGAATTTATGGAAATTTAATGCATTGCCTAAATACGTTTCGTATGTTGCATTCATGAAATCCTTATTTATACCATACAATTAAAAGCTGAAAATATCAAAACCTTGTATCATGGCTTTTATTCTTCAAGTTTCATCAACTTGTGTTCTACTTCTTGCATTTTCATGTACTTTCTTCTCAGTTTCAATAAATGGAGCAGATTTAATGCATGAGGTCTGCAACCAAGTGTCAGACAAAGCTCTATGCTTCGAGATCTTGCAAAATGACCCACGTTCTCGTTCAGGAAAGCTTGAGGATTTTGTTGAGATAGCAGTTGAAGTGGCTGTAAAAAACGCCACTGGTTTGCCTGATTATGTTAAGTCGCTAGCAGACAAGGCAGCTGACCCAGTAATGAAGTCTAGGATTTTACAGTGTGTACAAAACACCGAGGACGCGTTTAGAAATATCACCGAAGCAAAGCAGTTTGTGCAGGCTCATCAATATGGGCCAGCCAACAACGTGGCCAGTTTAGCAGGCCTCGCATCATCTGATTGTGATAATCAATTTTGGACACCACCTGCAGAGCCAATTGAGTTAAAACAAGCAACATCTGGGTTGCAAGCTTTTGTTGGTATTATTTGTGTTTTCACTAATGATTTGGGTTAATTATCAAAATCAAAATTCAAAATTTGGGACAAATAGTTCAAATAAAGTGTCATGATGCAGTATCTCAATATATTTGGTAGCATATGTATCGATTAATATGAAATATTTTGATATACTTTCTCGCAGTAGTGATGGTCGATGTGTTTTTTTTTTTTTTTTTTTTTTTTTTTTTGGTTGAAATGCTTAACATGGTTAAAGGAGGCGAAATATAATGATGTGTGTTAATTGTGCTTTAAGCATTCAAAGTTAAAGAAAAAAAGATATGACAAACAAACTCATCTGGGAAAATTGCCAAAATCGTAATTAAAGTTCCGGGGGACAAATTTTCTCACATATGATTTGATTTTAACGAATTACATGTGATTTTTCTGGGCGGAAATTTTGAAAAAAAATGTTCTTCAAAAAAAAGTTCATCGAAAGTATATAACAATGCATATCTATAGAAAGATAATTTAATTCTCGTCGCGATGGTATGATTCTTTTTGCGTAACGATTAACGGTTTGCGAGATATTTAATTTTTAAAAAAAGGGAGAAAGTTTAGTTTTTTTAATTTGATAAAAAAAAAATGAATGGCTAATATTGGTTCATTGGTTCTATGACAAATATGAGTTCTATATTGATCTTTTGGCTGGCTAAGATTTCGTTTTGAGCCCATTTGTCCATTAAAAATTAAGGCTCGAAACGAGTTGAGCTCGAGCTCGAGCTTTATACAACTTAAACGAACTGAGCTCGAGCTCTGGTAGGCTCGGGCTCGGCTATATTCGAATCGTATCATGTTTGTGGTAAAACGTCGATTATACATAAATAACTTTGTATCAATTTAAAGAAACAGTGATGAGGAGAATCAAGTGTGGGTAGTGTACACACCTTGGATTACGTTCTCTACAACGGTCAAGTAGCTTATCTACTGGGGTATAAAAAACATGAACCACCAACAACATCCACATCCCAAGAAATAGATGATCTAGAGACCCAATATGCTCGAGAGTAGGATAGGCTACCCTACAATAGATAAACAATGCCCTCAACTGAGGCGCGGTTGCGGTTGCAGAAGCCTCTTGCATTGCTGTTTTCCATTCTTCATCGTCTTGTAACAAACCCATTGCTTCTTACGCTGCCCTATTTGTGGGATATGTGTGGCCATCGACTGTTCTAGTGGCTGGAAATGATACACAACCCTTTTGGTGACACAGTTACATACATTGATAGAATATATCACCAGCAGTTGGGTGAACATACGTGAGCCTTCCAATAGCTGGTTTGTTTAAGTTGCATCGAGAAGACCAAGCCTTGTCTTTTTTCGACCATACAAATTGAGAAGGGAATTCTAATTATGTCAGGTGTCGCCCTACCGTCGATGATCTATTGAAAGCTAACCACTCAGTTAAAGTAGTTTTTCTCGACCCGGGGTTATCAACAATTAATTGCAGCGTTTGGTTACTCCTGAACGAAACTGTTTGCATGTTTTCTAGGTGGACGACAAGTATTTGCACTGCTGGGTCTCAACTATGAATGTCAAAGCCAAAGATACGCCAACAGGCCTCATGAGGGCCTATATAGCGGGCGTCTACGAAGTTTTTTTTATCTCATCTATGCATACGTTTGAAGGGTTGGTGGAGGTAGACGTTGCTGTTGATGTAGAAGGTGGGTCGCCAATTTGTCTACTGACACGTGCAATAATTCTGTCCGTCCCTTTTGAGATATATTTAAACAAATACTTGATCAACATAGTCCACCCACAGTACTCAACATTTATGTGTGCATAGAATGCCATACATAATTGCCGATTGTAGGGAACAACGTACGCATTATCTAACCGAACCCCGTGTCTCGTTGCATTTATGCGCAAATCTCTTCTACGGTAATGAACATATCCGGCTTCGTCAATGAATGTCAACGTACAATACTCTTTTGGAAAATACTTCTTACAGGTTGCTCTATTCAGCAGACATGGGGCGTTTGGAAAGGTGGTTCCGCACGGCCCGTGCACCATAAATTCTGATATGACTCTGAATCCTTCGGGATCAGTCAACTGATTTGGAAGCTCAGCACTGATATATGTGTCCACATCTGTTGCTCGCATTGTTTCGGACATACGTATAACACACAATAGTATATGGCAATGTGGAAGCCCTCTNGGGTATAAAAAACATGAACCACCAACAACATCCACATCCCAAGAAATAGATGATCTAGAGACCCAATATGCTCGAGAGTAGGATAGGCTACCCTACAATAGATAAACGTTACTCAGATTCAATGTTGGCGTTTAAAATAGTCACATTTCATATATCTATAGATATACATAAAGATACACACTGGACGCGTCATGCTATTATGCCTATGTGCTTCCACCATTTTATATTCAAATGGTACATTGGCATCATAGAAGGGCTGCAAAGGTATGTCTACCATGTATTTAACATGATTTTGGCAAATTGCTTCTTATTACCATTATCTTTGGAAGACGTCTTTGCGTGGAAAATAAAGGAACTTTGTTCTCGTGTTTTACCGGTGGTTCGCATGGAAATGACTATTGTACCCCATTGGCCTTGAAGGAATAAATGAACAGTCAAAACCAAATCTCTTAGATACTCAAAGTGTGTCAATTTCAATGTGGATCACATTGATTGGTTAATGGTTTCAGTAATATTTTAATGCATAAACTGAATTATGAGCCACACTAAGTTTTTAATGCCCAAGCAAAATCAATTGACCGAAATTAAAAACACACATCCAGAGAACTCCAGCTAAGGAAATTATGTAACATTATAACTAATGAGGAACAAAATTGAGCTAATCTTCACGCTAATCCCAAGCTTTCAAGCTTATCATAGTGATGAATTGACAAGTCTTGGTTCCACACATGTCTCTGAAGCTCAATATAATATTGCAATAACTTTGCATCCAACGGGAAGCTTGGGATGGTATAGCATCAAGTTCCCTTGGTTGATTGTAGCATGTTGTGCTAAAGTCAACAGAGTGCCAGGTATCATGTATCACCCGTTTAACATCAAATATTTATTTACATGGAGTAACATATTCGAGTGATCATGGGTTATGTTCTACCTCTGCATTACATGGAGTAACCTTGTCACCTTTTTAAGACTTTAAAGTTGTCTCTAACACGCTACCAAACGGCCAAAATTAGTTCCAAAAAAAAGAGCCAAAATTAGTTGCACCTATATGCATGTACGTAAAAGAATATGGGGTGTTTGGATTAACTTATTTTCCAGACCTATGGGTTTACTCAATTGGGAAAATCTTATAAGCCTATTTTTTGTGGCTTATAAGCGTATCAAGTTGAGATAATGGATATGAATAAGCCATAAGCTTTTTCCAATTTTCATCTAAGCTCATAAGCCAGAATAATAAGCTAATCCAAACATTGCCTACATTTTTATAGATCTAACAACAATTAAAGTTAAGCTTGTGGATTTATGTAATATCCTGTGAAAAACCCTAAGGTTCGACCCTTGACTTTAGCTTTTTGTAAAATATTTTTTTTTATAAAAATTTTTTTTGCACAAACTTATTTAAATCATAAAAATAAGCAAATTTTATAACTGTTACTATTTCTAAAACTTATTAAATAAGCAGATAAAACGAGAAATAATAAGCAATTTTGACAAAAGCTTGAAAAAGGAATTTTAAAAACTAAAAAGCTAATTTAAAAGGGCTAAATAAGCTAGACTAAGGTAAAATAAGCAATAGGGGGCTAAACTAAGCTTAGATAAGCAATTCTAAACACTAAGAGCTGACCTAAAAAGCAAATAAGCTAAGTTGTAAACTTGAGCTGATTCGAAATAGGCAAAACCAAACAGCCCTGAAGCACCTATTTTAAGCCTAAGAAAAAGCTACTAGGCTAAAAGCTAAACAAACAAAAGCTGTAAGAAACTAAAGCTTATACTAAATCCTAATTGTAAAACAAAAATGAGCTAATTAAGTCTAGAAAAGGTGCTAAAAAGGGTGACAGGTTACAACTGCTGAGCTAACTTAGCATAAGGAATCAGTCCTATACCCTATTTCCAGATGAAATATTAAACTCTAAATAAACTGTAAAGCACAAAAAGTTGAAAAATGTCAAGCTTATACCTAGAACTATGAAGGGACCAAAAATCAAGCAAAAATAAGTAGAATATAAGCAGATAATAGGCTAAGAAAAAGGCAAGTTTGACTCAATAAATTCTGAGTGATAAAAAGCTGATGCCAATGTCTCTACTTGCAGACCATAAATAAGCAATCTAATTAAGCTAAAAACTGGAAACAAGCTAGAAAAACTAAAGTCTATACTACTAATTGTTTGTGAAACCAAAACTAAACACTAAATCCTACTGAATCATAATTAAAATTGAGATTAAAAGTCGTGTGAGGCTGCTGATGCAGTTTTGAGCTTATGAAAAGCTGTTAAGAAATTTTTTTAAAAAATCAAAAAAAAAAAAAAAAAAAAAAAAAAAAAAAAAAAAAAAAAAAAAAAAACTAGATTACCAACCAATTAACTTGTAGTATTATCATAATAATAACATGTATGGTTTGTGTGTTTGTGGATCGAATTAAGAAGAAAGAAAGAAGAAGGAGATGAAAGTTTAGAGAGAGAAATAGAGAGAGAGAGTTGGAACCTTTAGAGAGAGAAAGAAAAGAAGTAATATTAGATTGCTTGAAAGGTCCAACCCTCTCCCTTGGATGGGACAGGGTATTTATACTTACAAGACTAGTGCCCCATGAAACGGGCTGTAGAGTGAGCTGACAGTGGGTAAAGACCCGACTCACTCCACGAATACTATTTACATATTAACTAGCTAATAAACTACTAACTAAACTAATACTAATAATAATAACTAAGTTTACGAGCTATTTAAATGCTAATAGATCATCGGGGTGACCGAGTCTTTCATTAGAATATTCGTATTCCTAACAATCTCCCCCTAAGGGAGGTCAACCTAGAAATTACAATTTGAATTCTAGCATTCTATTCCTTGAATTAAAATTCCTACCTCGTAGACTTTGATTCTTCAAGTTCATTGATATTTGTTCTTCAAGCGATGATCTTTGTGATTAATGTTCCGTTGACGTATGTGATCTTTGAGCATTCTTTGTGATCATCAGCCACCGTTAATCTCTAAGTTCATCCTTTGGAGTAACGCCTTCATGTGATGTAGTGACTATTGGACCGGCATGCTCACACTTTACTGGATCAGGAGACTTTGCATCAGAGTTGCGGAAGCGTTGTTTGTAAGTCTCTCTTCATTCATGATCTTTATTGATAATGAGTTGGTAGTGTGAGCATGAGGCATGGATTGACACGATTCAGCTGGAATTAGGAACCACCGTCGCCATTTATATGTATACTTAAGATAAAACAGTTAATGATGAACGTGGGATTGTGACCACGCAACAGGTTTTACCTCTCAAGGGATCTTGAGAAGCTTGCAATCACACCAGGCAGTGTACCTGGTCGGTGTAGTATAGAAAAACTACTCTAAAAGGTCTAAAGGTGAAGGAAGATTATTTTTGTATTTTTATATTTTATGGAAAGCAAGTAAAATCTCGGGTTTTGGAGGAGTGGGCGGAATTAGTTGCTAGTCAACTAACCCAAAAACTACAATTGCAATAAAAATAAAATAACTAAACTATTGTGGTTGTGAAAACTTATATGGAGACAAATGTGTTTACTTAGATTTCCTTACTCCCTAACTATCTTTTACCGGTTAATTGGTGTATGTATTACTTGCGTGGATGACGGGTGTATTCCTTAACAATTCATGGGGTGGCGTACATATCTCCCCAATTCTATGAGCTCTTATCTCCTCCTACAACTATGCGTACACATAATCATAGGGATTGTAAACAGTGGCTCATGCGTTAAATACTACCTTAATAACCTAGTACGCATTAGTTACATGTTTCTTAAGACGTTCAAGCATGTTACCATATAGGAGTATTGCCAGTTTTCTTAAGCCTAACATTGATGAAACATTCATCCCAACAAAGTAATAACACACCAATCAACCAATAATTAATAGTTAGGTTTCATTAGATCTAAGCAAACACAAGAAAAATCTAGCCTAGCATGTTAATTGAAAGACAAGCATAAGATATAATTAACCAACACATAGACATATTGATTAATTTAAGTGAGGACTTATCTTTAATTGAACATGAAGGATTCAAGGGTGAAAAACCCTTGAAAATACAGCCAAATTCGTCTTTAGGGTTTTTCCCAAACTTGTACCAAAAGTTCCACACTAATGAATGAAAAATAGAAAAGTATATATAGATTTTACATTCTGACGGCGTCAGGTTATGGGTTCTGACGCCGTCAGCTCGCCGTCATTAGGGTTCTCGGATGGCCTAGATTTACTTCTGACGCCGTCACTTGTAAATGTGCTATGGGCCATCACTCTTTAGCATTACACCTAACGGCCTACTTTCTCTAACACCTGACGCCGTCAGGTGTAAACATCTTGTTTTCTTCATAGGGCGTCTAGTGTAATCTGATTTTACTTCTTTGTCAATGTTGGCTGACGGCGTCACCTTGTGATTCTGACACCGTCAGGTAGGTTTTCCAGCTTCTTTTGAGACTTTGTCGTTTTCTTCACTTTTATGCTCCAAAAACGTCCAAATTAGCATGTTTTCCAGAATTCCTCTCAAAAGTACCTAAAATGACAAAAGGAACGATTTAGGGCAATATTTGATCACATTTACTCGAATTAGGGCTTAAATGACCCCTTAAAACGGGTACACTTTTTGTCTCATCAAATACCCTTACACTTGAGATTTGCTTGTCCTCAAGCAAATAAGCTTTTATTCCAATCAAAATATGAGTTAGGGGTCATTTAACACAAATATAAAAGTAATTACAACAAATAGTCATTCGACCCTAATCATAATAAGCACGGAAATCATACCCTAGCACCTCACAAATAGTGTTTGGATACTCTCATCTCTCAAGTGTCATAGAATTATATCTCATAAATGAAAATGGAAAATATCTCTCACTACGTGTAATAGCAAATAGATTACCATAGGCTTAGGAGAGGATCAATTACTCTTCCACTAGGCGTAAGCACCTAAGATAAACTATCAAAGAGGGCTTTCAAAAGGGTTGTAACGTAAGGTGTAGGGATATGATAAACACGGTTTAGTTGGAATAAAGGGTATTTTAATTATGGCGAGTCAATTATCATGATCAAATACATGTAGTTGAGGCTAGATCCAAGATCGGCTAATGTGTCATAAGCTTCCGAATTACCGATCTTGCACGGTAGGACAAATAAGCCCGGGTCTTCTAACTTCTTAGGTAGTTCGTTTCGAACGAAAGCTGTCCCTTTTTCACCTAATTTGAGCTTCTTCTCATATTTTTCTAAGAGGGCGTTATAGTAGGGGGCTCATTCTAACACATCAATAACCGGACGTTCAAGGTGGAGTTCCTTGAATTCTTCGTCAAGGTCTTGAGTGGGAGGTGTTTCAACTATGTTGTTGACCAATTTGGTGTTGGATACCTTATTCTCATGGTCTTTTTAAGGGATGTGGGTTTGTTCGAAACACGTGCTCACGGTGTTGACCGAATAGTATTGTGGGCAAGAACTAGTGGATGAAACCGAAGAAATGGAGTTAACGTTTAGTTTCGGGTTCTTGACCGTGTCGCTTGGGAGGGCGCCCGTCTCTCGGTCATTGAAAATCTTCAACAAGGAATTGATTTTATCGGTCATCTTGCTTTGCCTTTGTTTGAACTCGGATTCAAACTTGGATATACGAGCTTCTTGAGATGCCATAAAATTGGACATCAATCCTTCAAAGTTGTTGGTACTACCATAGTTGTTGGAAGGATTGTTGTTGAAGGTACGGTTTGAGGAATTACCGTTGGGTTGAAACCGGTTAGGTGGGTTGGAAGAATTGTTTTGGGGTGCGTTTTGGTTTGACTTCCACCTAAGGTTGGGGTGATTTTTCCATGAGGGGTTGTATGAATCTCCATAAGGGTTTGGCTCGGGTTTGAAAGTGTACCACTTATCTCCCGCTCCGTCGGTACGCGTGGATGCGTAGTCCGCAAAAGCTTGTTCGGGGAGTTCCATGCAATCACGAGTGTCGTGGGGACCACTACATAATTCGCACGAAGAAGTGATTTTGTTCACTTGGCTTGAAGGTTTAGGAGCTTCGTAGGATTTCATGAGAAACTTGACTTGGTCTTCAAGTTCTATGATCCTACGGTCGGAAGTGCTTGAATTATTCGAAGGCAAAGATATTGCCTTGACCGTTTTATTCAAATCACGGGGATCATTCCAACTTTCGTTGTCATATAGAGCAAGATCTTCTAGGAGATCCCATGATTGTTCCGCACTTAGATCACGTAGCTTGCCACCGGCCGCTTGGTCAATGGTTTGCCTCGTGTGGAGATTGATGTGGTCATAGAAGATTTGGACTTGGAGCCAAAGGTCTATGCCATGATGAGGGACTTTTTGGAGTAAGTCCTTGAATCGAGTCCATGCCTCGTAGAGGGTTTCGCCTTGGCGTTGTTGGAACGCCAAGATATCATTCCTTAGCTTGGTAGTTCTCCCCGGTGGGAAAAATTGAGCAAGGAAACGAGTTGTGAGATCGTCCCAAGAGGTGATGGATCCTGCGGGAAGTCGCTCAAGCCATTGACTAGCTTGGTCCCGTAGAGAGAATTGGAAGAGACGCAATCGGGTCGTCTCTCGAGTGGCAACATCAAGGTCTATGGAATCTACGATTTTGAGGAAATCCTTGAGATGTTGATTTGGATCTTCGGAACGAAGTCCATGGAATGCGCATCCGCTTTGCACCAACCGGATGGTGTCGGATCGCAAGGGAGTGACATTGGCTCCTTGAGTGAGCTCAATGGTGTTGCGATAGCCAAGGTGGCTAGGTCGGGAATACTCTCCTAAGGTACGGGGTCTAGGAGGTTGGTTTGGTTGTGGTGGGTGGTTTGGTTGAAGTGGGTTGTTGGGATCAAGGATGTTACCACCTTCCATGATGGCGGATGGTAAAGGTTACGAACAAAAACACGAAGAAATAAGATAGACTAAAGAAATCCTAGAAAAATAAAATAAAAATCTCACTAGAAAGGAATCTAGTGAGTAGACCTAATAAAATAAAAATTCTACCTAAACAATAACTATTCCCCGGCAGCGGCGCCAAAAACTTGATGCGTGGTTTTGTGACCTTACAACAGGTTTTACCTCTCGAGGGATCTCAAGAGGCTTACAACCCCACCAGGCAGTGTACCTGACCGATGTAGTATAGGATAGTGGTAAGTACGGGGGATTGATCGTTCTCTCACAGGGAATAGTGTTCGTTAGGACAGAAAAACTACTCTAATAGGTCTAAGGGTGAAGGAAGATTCTTTTTGTATTTTTATATTTTTAGGAAAGCAAGTAAAATCTCGGTTTTGAAGGAGTGGGCGGAATTAGTTGCTAGTCAACTAACCCAAAATAACTACAATTGCAAATAAAATAAAATAACTAAACTATTTGGTTGTGAAAACTATATGGAGAAAAGTTGTGTTTACTTAGACTTCATTACTCCCTAACTATCTTTTACCGGTTAATTGATATGTATGTTACTTGTGTGGATGAAGGGTGTATTCCTAATAACTCATGGAGTGGCATACATATCTCTCCAATTCTATGAGCTCTTATCTCCTCCTATGCCATGCACGGCACAACCATAGGGATTGTAAACAGTGGCTCATGCGTTAAATACTACCTTAATAGCCTAGTATGCCTTGGCTACATGTTTCCCAAGACGTTCAAGCACGTTACCATAAAGGAGGTTGGCCAGTTTTCTTGAGCCTAACATTGATGGAACAATCATCCCAACAAACAACAACACATCAATTAACCAATAATTAATAGTTAGGTTTCATTAGATCTAAGCAAACACAAGAGAATTTACCTACACATGTTAATTAAAAGACAAGCAAAAGAGATAATCAACCAACACATAGACATATTGATTGAATTGAAGTGAAGACTTATCTTTAATTAAGCATGAGGGTTCCAAGGGTTGGAAACCCTAAAAAGTACAGAAAATTCGTCTAGGGTTTGGTGCCAAAAGTTCTCCACAAAGTTCCACCCTTAATGAATGAAAAATAGAAAACTATATATAGATTTTACATTCTGACGGCGTCAGGTTATAGGGTCTGACGCCGTCAGCCCACCGCCATTAGGTTTCTCGAATGGCCTAGATCCACTTCTGACACCGTCACTCTTTGTTTCCTTCTGGGCCATCACTTTTTAAATTATAACCTGACGGCCTACACCATATAACACCTGACGGCGTCAGGTGTAAAAGTTCCAAATCTTTCTGGCCCTTCATTTGAAAATTGGTTTTCACTCTTTTGTCAATGTATGCTGACGGCGTCACCTTGTGACTCTGACGCCGTCAGGTAGTAATTCCTGCTTCTTTTGGGACTTTGTCGTTTTCTTCACTTTTATGCTCCAAAAACATCCAAATATGCATGTTTTCCATAATTCCTCTCAAAAGTACCTAAAATGACAAAAGGAACGATTTAGGGCAATATTTGATCACATTTATACGAATTAAGGCTTAAATGACCCCTTAAAAGCGTAACACTTTTCGTCTCATCAAATACCCTTACACTTGAGATTTGCTTGTCCTCAAGCAAATGAGCTTTTATTCCAATCAAAATATGAGTTAGGGGTCATTTAACACGAATATAAAAGTAATTACAACAAATAATTATTAGACCCTAATCATAACAAGCACGGAAATCATACACTAGCACCTCACAAATAGTGTTTGGATTCTCTCATCTCTCAAATGTCATAGAATAATATCTCATAAATGAAAACGGAAAATAACACTCACTACCTGTCATAGCAAATAGATTTAAATGTTGTCACAATAATGCACCAAAGGTGGGTGCATACAAGGTAGGCTAAGGCGATTTGGGTGTACATTTAGTGGGGTGTAAACAAATTCTCACTTTGAGTAAGATGCTCAAAGATTGAAACGAAAGGATAGGCTCGGAGGGGTGTACTAGGGGTATCGTGTACCAAAAATGGATACAACGCAAAGGGTGTGGGAGAATTACTTGACCAATGAAGTCAATGTAATTATAACAAAAATACGGGTGTACAACAATGGGTTAATCCTAATGCCTCTTATCATGTAGTAAATCTTAACTACACGAATGTAGTCTCACTTGTGGATTTGAGATGGTCCTAACGCAAGTTCTAGAATCTAAATACTACCGGTACACACATCATAGCACCAAAGATGGATGCTTTTCCTACCAATTCTAGGGGCGAACCTCACATATTTGGGGTGGAAAATTTTTTAGTGGTACGGTTTTGTGCTAGTCATACAATTTTCTATCCATGAGACCCTCATTAAGAGCAAGGTTTCACTTCTAAATGTTGTAAAAAAAATTTCCAGCTTCTTTTGAGACTTTGTCGTTTTCTTCACTTTTATGCTCCAAAAACGTCCAAATTAGCATGTTTTCCAGAATTCCTCTCAAAAGTACCTAAAATGACAAAAGGAACGATTTAGGGCAATATTTGATCACATTTACTCGAATTAGGGCTTAAATGGCCCCTTAAAACGGGTACACTTTTCGTCTCATCAGTTAGCAGTAAAGTTGGAGAGCGAATATGGCTTTGTCACTCGCTCTAAGTGGTTGGATTAACCTTCCAATCCGTGAGGATCGACCTGTGATCAGGTAGAATTTTCTTTAAAGAAAGATTCTTCTTGACAGGAATTTCCAGCTTATAGTAATGAATCTTCCGAAGTGTTTGCTTCAGGATCATCATACTAAGCATGTTCTCATACCGGAACGCCTCAAAGTAGACAGCACGGCAGAGTGAATCAGTGAATGTAAATTCCACGGATTTATGAGAAATTGATTTAGTGAAATCACTCGTGTGTCATTGAATAAACATTTTTTGTGACACAACGAGTATTTTGTAGCTTGAATCTCATTTTCATCAAAAATACTTTTGTTTGAAAATTATGCACAACCAATGTACTCGAAAATAAGTTGATGAGCACATTGGAAGGTTTTGTACAAAAGCATCCGTCAATCCATTTCCTGGAACAAGTTTGATTCAAATGTGAATCGCCCCATCGTTGCTTTCCAATTGTCACTAGTTCGATCCTTGAAGGATCTCACATGTCACCTACCAAGAGTTTGAGTGATATTCACTCTAGAAGGATTTCCATCGTCATTGTAAATAATTGAATATCACTCAGATGTTCTGGCAATACCACAAGGATAATGCGTAGGACTCTAAATATATATTATCTTACTTTCCACGGTGTATGAAACCATAAGCATAATGGAAGTGTGTCCTAATGAGATTTATGGATGATCTCTTGGCTCTAGACTCAATAGTGCATTTTGATTCCGCAATTGGAGACTGGAGAGGTGTCTCCTGATTCAGTATCAACATGGCTCGCAATGAGCGGTCGACAGTTTATGCAGGGTTCCCCGTGAGAATGAAACAAGTTCTTTTAAGAGAACTTGAGTGGCTTAGAAGGTTTTAGTGCAGTGCGTCACTGGGTCCATGACGTCTTGTCTTCAATAACGGTGCTACCTTAGTAACAACCGATAGCATATGAATTGAACCCGGTTTCTGCCCTAAGGTTGAATATATGGAGGGCTATTTCTTTTCACCCTTTCTCATTATATATCTTTTTCATTCTTCAACCCCTTCAGTGCTTACTGAGACTTCATAACTAGAACCTTGTTGGGTTTGTTCCAGTACTAGCTCCATCTCAGTCGGCACTCTTCCCTTATCTCACTTTTCTCCTTTTTTAATCATTCCTAAGGACTTCTACTCTAACTAGAGGATTGTCCCTGGGAAGATCCCTCCGGTTCTGGCTGGATCATAGGAACTAATACATAACCTTATCATCCTTATAACTCCAATGCATAAAGTAAAATGGCCGGTCTTTGGTATCATTCCATAATTGCCATCATGAATCATTCGCTCCCCCTTAATATGTGCATCGATATACGAAAGAGTTTAGCACATATGAGGGAGCCTACACTTGAGTCCAAAAGATTACATTTCTTTATTAGATTTCATATTTAAATCACATTCTCTCCCCCAATCAAAAATTTCAAACCTTTTGAGAGTTGTGATCCCAATTGATTTAAATACGTTAGAAAATTTGGGAGAAAAATGTGGTCTGATTTTAATGTATACTGATAATGGAACATTTCGATGCTCCCCCTCAATTTATGAGGGAGAATGTTAGTGTCAAAAATGATGAGTTTCAAAAGCGATTTGGAGTTAAACGAAGACTCATAAAAATTCATATATTGACACATAACACCGCATTTTCACTCATTTCTTGAACGGATCAAAGATGAACATTTGATGATCTAAAATAAAATTTGAAATCACTCTCCCCCTCAATCTATGACCATTTGTATATTTAACATTTTGTGAAAAATTAAACCTTTTGTCATAGATTGAGTGACAAATTTTATAAAAGATTTAAGTCCAATTGATTTTCAAGAGTTGTTTTGAAACACCATTTTAGATACAAAATATTTTTCTGAAGAATCATAGATGGAAAAATATTTGTTTTTGGTAAAAAGAAGACTTCTCTTCTTAAACAAGAAATAATGCACTGAAACGTACATTAGATCAAGAGTGCACGGATGTAAAGTAATCCATGCCCGGATGAACTTCATCCGTTGTTAGGAACAACCGTCTTTTTGGCGACGTGTTTTCCTCATTTTAAAAATCGTGTTGCTATCTGAAGTAATAGAAAACCATAATTTTACGAACGGGTTACAGTCTGAAATAACTGCAAGCCATTTAGGCATGTTTTAAAAACTTTTTGAACTTCTGTTCGAACCTCATTTAAAAACCCGTGTCATTATTGAATGACATTTATAGGACCGTAAATGTTATCGATGCCAAAAGACATGCCTTAAAAAGAAACTATTTTTGGTGTTGATATAAATAATGCATAAAAACGTTATTTATATTTTTCGATATCTCTATGTTTTGACGATCACAAAATGTAAAAACATTAAACGTAAAATTACTACGTAAACAAGTATTTAGTTAGTTTATATCATTTTATCAAACTAAATCACTTAAGGTATGAATAAACAAATGCCTAATCCATTTTATGATCAAAGGGATGTTTATTTAAATATTACAAAGTTTATTAAATCATATAAACATATTATATAAATTTGAAAAACATTTTTGGTAATAAAGGAAAAGGTTTAATTCATAATAAATATATGAATTTAAATTTTTAACCAAAATCAGTTAGTTTTTCACCAAATAAACTTTCCCCAGAAAAGACAAAACATTCAGGTCGTTTCAGGAGGGCGGCCCCCTTAAATTTAAGAGGGCCGGCCACCATTTAAGGGGGTCGGCACGCTCCTGAGGCCAGAATCTTTTGCCTATAAATACAGGTTCAATCCTGCATTTTTCCTTACCTTTTGCACGAATTTATTCAGTCCAAATCCTTTCCAAACATCCTTCTAAATCCTTTGATCATAAGATTATAAGTCTTTGTTTCAAGTGATTCAATTCCTCATCATCCAAAGTGCAAGAGAAGAATACTCCTTCAACAACAAGTTAAAGAAGTATTGTAGATATTATTAGTAGTTGTGCATATTGTGTATAAAGGTGTTGTGTGATTGTAATTAGGAGATCTAGTAGTGTTATTTGTAAAAAGAAGTAGTGAAGATAGAGTTGTGTTGTGAAGTAGAAGTAGTGAAGTTGTGAAGTAGTTGTGGTGTGCATAAGTTGTGTAGATGTTGTGATAAGTCGTGAAGAGTTGTGAGATTGGTTCTAGCTTGTATTAGGACTCGACATTTTGCTTGGTGTCGTTAAACGGTGTAAGCAAAGGTGTGTAAGGTTTCTCCGCCATAAGGGAGCTTGTTGACATAGTGAAGAAAACTCTCGAGTTAGGTGCTCGGGGAGTGGAGTAGGACAAAGAGGAGATTCGTAGCCGAAGCACTATAAATCCTTTGTCTTGCGGTGCTATCTTTCTATCTCAATCTCTTTACTTACTTACTTACTTACATATTTGTCATTATATTCTTTAGTAGCCTTAGTTGTTTATAATTGTGTAAGTAAGTTAAGATCATATAAAGTTTGAATCGAAGTTTTCAAAACCAAAGTTTTCATAAATTAAAAAGACGTAAAACTATTCAACCCCCCTTCTAGTTTTCCACAATTGGTATCAAGAGCCACGTCAAACAAGATTTTTAAAATATATTGTATTTTAAAACTTGAAATCGATCTATGGAAATGGAAAGATATTTAGAAGGGAAAATTATTTTCAAACCACCATTTCTTGAAAATATAAATTTTCTTGAATGGAAAAATCGATTCGAAAGTTATGTGAAATCAATAGAATATGATCTTTGGCATGTCATTTTAATTGGTGATGTTCAATCAATAAAAACTACTTTTGAAAAACAAAATAATTTGGCAAAATTTATTATATACAAAGCTCTAACAAGAGTTGAGTATGAAAGAATATTTTTTTGTCAAACGGCAAATGACATGTGGAAAAGTCTTTCAATATTTCATCAAGAAGAATGTCAAGCCAAAGAAAAACTTGCACATAAGATAGTAGCAAAGAAAGTATAGTAGACAAATATTTAGTTGAAATGAGTACAAGTGCTACTAGTTCAAATTTTTTGTGTGAAGGTAATGATACCGAAAACAACATGAGTCATGACAAGAGTGAACAAGAAGATTGTGTAGAGATGACGACTAAGAAGGAACGAAGTGACGATGACGATTCTAGTTCCGAAAGTGAAGACGAAGAATATGCAAAGGTTGTTAAAGAATTCAAAAGACTTATTAAAAAGTGACAAAGAGCACAAGATAAAAGGAAACCAACCCGAAGGAAAAGATTTGGTGATGAAGACAAAAAGACTAAACAAGAGTGTTTCGTCGCTCAAGCATCAAACGAAATATGCCTAGGAATTAATTTGGAACCCGATGAATAGCGGATGTTCAAGACATATGACGGGGAATCGCAAGTTGTTTTCTACATACAAAGCATACAACGGAGGTAACGTCATTTTTTGTAGTGATCGTCGTGGAAAAATCATAGGCAAAGGTACGATCTCTCAAGACTCCCTAACTATTGAAAATGTTGAACATGTAGATAACGTAACATATAACTTGCTTAGTATAGGTCAAATATGTGACAATAAGTGTAGGGTTACCTTTACCGATAAGAATAGTGTAATTATTAAGGATGATAAAGTCATAGGTAGAAGAATTAGGAAAGGTGGCGTATATGTTATGAAACTAGGAGATAAATTGGAAGATAGGATATGCTTAGCAACCTTAGACGAAAACTCCACCTTGTGGCATAGGAGATTAGGTCATGCAAACATGCAACAAATACAATCTTTGGTGTCTAAGGAACTAGTTAGAAATTTGCCTAGTCTAAGATATAACCAACATTTTTTCGACGCTTGTAAAATAGGAAAACAAGCACATGCTAGTCATAAAGCTAAAAATATAGTATCCACTACTAGATGCTTAGAACTACTTCACATGGACCTTTTCGGTCAATCCGCGGTGCGGAGCTATGGTGGCAACCGCTACACCTTAATTATAGCATCTATTCATGATACACGTGGACTAAGTTCCTAAGCGATAAAACCGAAGCCTTTGAAAAATTTGAGACATTTTGTAAAATGATACAAAATAAGCTAGGATGCTCTATAGTTTCAATTAGGACGGATCATGGTAGGGAATTTGATAACGAAGTATAATTCGGAAAATATTGTGATTTAAATTGAATATCTCACAACTTTTCCACTCCATGTACTCCTCAATCAAATGGGGTAGTAGAAAGGAAAAATAGGTCTTTACAAGAAATGAGTAGAACCATGTTAAATGAGCAATCTATCCCACAAAATTTTGGTTTCATGCCGCAGATACTTCGACATATATACTTAATAGGGTGTCTATTAGACGAATTCTAGGAAAAACTCCTTATGAGTTATTAAGAGGTAGAAAACCAAATATAGGCTACTTTAGGGTATTTGGGAGCAAATGTTTTATTCTTAATACAAAAGATTATCTCACTAAGTTCGACCCTAAGTCATACGAAGGAATCTTTCTAGGATATTCGCAAAATAGTAAAGCGTATATAGTCTTAAATATACACACCATGAAAGTAGAAGAATCCTTAAATGTAACATTTGATGAAACTCCTCCACCACCTAAAACTTTACCCTTAGATGATGAAGATGTGATTGAGGAAGAAGCGATTGAGGTTAGTAAAAATAAGCCTTTAGGAAATGACAACGAAATAGAAACATTAGAAGAAAACGAAGTTGTAAACATTAAGGAATCTAAGTCACATCCATTAGACAACATCATAGGTAACCTAAATCAAAGAACACTTAGATCACAAGCTCAAGATAATAATAACTTCTTTTGTTTTGTGTCAACAATAGAACCTAAGAGTATAAATGAAGCCTTAAAGGATGAAAGTTGGATTATGGCTATGCAAGAGGAATTAAATCAATTCAAAACAAATGATGTTTGGGAACTAGTCCCAAATCCTTGGAATGTTACCATAATAGGAACCAAATGGGTATTTAGAAATAAATTAGACGAAAATGGAATAGTAACTAGGAATAAAGCTAGGTTAGTCGCCCAAGGTTATAATCAACAAGAAGGAATTGATTATGACGAAACGTATGCCCCTGTAGCAAGATTAGAATACATTAGAATACTCTTAGCCTATGCTTGCACCCTAGACTTTAAGTTATACCAAATGGATGTGAAGAGTGCATTCCTTAACGGTTTTATCAATGAGGAGGTATATGTGGCACAACCTCCAGGATTCATTGACTTCGCAAAACCTGATAATGTTTACAAACTAAAGAAAGCTTTATATGGTCTTAAGCAAGCTCCAAAGGCTTGGTATGATAGACTAAAAGTATTCTTGGTTAAACATAATTATTCCATGGGAATGGTAGACAACACTCTCTTCAATAAAAGAAGTGACCCAAATATCATCATTGTTCAAATATATGTCGATGACATTATATTTGGATCAACTTGTCATGTGATAAGGCGAAAAGTGTACTGCTTTTCGGGGGTCATTTAAGCCCTAAATCGTATTTATTTGATCAAATATTGCCCTAAATCGTTCCTTTTGGCATTTTAGGTACTTCGGAGAGAAATTATGGAAAAGGAATCATTTTGGACGTTTTTGGAGCATAAAAGTGAAGAATTCGACAAAGTGCCAAAAATCTGCTGAATAATAGTACCCTTGACGGCGTCAAGCATGGATGTGACGCCGTCAAGCCTTGATAGGCCAGAATGGATTTTGGGAGATTAAAGGGGGACGGCGGCAAGAAGGCCATCAAGAAACCCTAACCACGGCGAGGTGACGGCATCAAGGCTATAACGTGACGCCGTCAGATCTGTTTTTCTATATATATTCGCATAATTTTTAGTCATAAGTATGGAACTTTTAAAGGAGAAACCCTAGACGATTTTTGCAGCTTTTTTAAGGGTTTTATACCCTTGGATCTCTCATGTTACATTGAAGATAAGTAATCAATTAATCATTTAATATGTCTATGTGTTGTTTGATTCTATCTTGTTCTTATCTTTTGTTTAACATGCTAGGCTAGGTCTTCTTTGTGTTTGCTTAGATCTAATGAAACCTAACTATTGATTATTGATTGAATGGTGTGTTATTAATTGTATTGGATGGGTGATTATCGATGTTAGGCTTAAGAAAACTGGCAGACTTCCGGTTGGTAACATGCTTGAACGTCTTAAGAAACATGAACCAAGGTATACCAAGGTTATTTGATTGTATTTAATGCATGAGCGAATTCTAGTGATCCCATGTTAGGAGCTTCTTAGCCGGCTCGACATAGGAGTGAAGTAGGAGTTCATAGAGTTAGGGGAAGTCCGTACACACCCCTACGAATGGTATTAAGGAATACAATCCGTCATCCACGCAATTAATACACACTAATCAATCGGTAAAAGATAGTTAGGGAGTAAGGAAATCTAAGTAAACACACTTCTCTCCATATTAGTTTTCACAAACATTTATTTTCTTGTTATTTTATTTTATTTGCATTAGTAGTTATTTGGGTTAGTTAACTAGCAACTAATTCCGCCCACTCCTTCAAAACCCGAGATTTTTACTTGCTTTCGTTAAAATATAAAAATACAAAAAGAATCTTTCCTCACCCCTAGACCTATTAGAGTAGCTTTTCAATCCTAATGACACTATTCCCGCAGAGAACGATCAATCCCCCGGTACTTGCCACTACACTATACTACATCGGTCAGGTACACTGCCTGGTGGGGATTGCAAGCTTCTCAAGATCCCTTGAGAAGTAAAACCCTAGTGCGTGGTCGCAATCCCGCGCATCATCAAGAAATGTGTGATGAATTTGCCAATCATGCATGATGAGTTTGAGATGAGTATGATGGGCGAATTAAACTTCTTCCTAGGATTACAAATAAAACAATTAGGAGATGGAATATTTTTTAATCAATCTAAGTACAATAAGGAAATGCTTAAGAAATTTGGACTAGAAGACTCTAAGCCACTTAAGACACCCATGTCCACGGAAATTAAACTCACAAGAGATGAAGAAGGTGAGTCCGTAGATAACACTAAGTATAGAGGGATGATAGGTAGTTTACTATACTAAACGGCAAGTAGACTCGATATCATGTTTAGTGTTTGCCTTTGTGCTCGCTTTCAAGAGGATCCCAAAGCCTCTCACCTAGAAGCGGTTAAGCGTATCTTCCGATACATTAAAGGCACTATACACTTAGGATTATGGTATCCTAAGGGATCCAGCATAGAAACCATTGTCTATGTGGATTCGGATCATGCGGGAGACTACGTAGATAGAAGAGCACTAGCGGTATTTGCACGTTTATGGGATGTTGTTTAACATCTTGGTTTTCGAAGAAGCAAACCGCTCTTGCTATTTCTACCACCGAAGCCGAATACGTAAGTGCCGGAAAGGCATGTCAACAAGCACTATGGATGAAACAAGCTCTCATAGACTATGTCATTAGGTTATAAAATATTCCTATTATGTGCGATAACAAAGGAGCTATAGATTTAAGTAAGAATCCCGTTCAACACTCTAGGACTAAACATATAGAAATACGTCATCACTTTCTTAGGGATAATAGAAAAGGTAGCATCGGAAGATAACATTGCCGACATATTTACTAAGCCCCTTAAGCGTGAACTATTTAACCACTTGCGTTTAGGATTAGGAATGATGGAACAAATTGATTAAATTTCCTTAAAAGATCAAAACTTTATGAAATTTTCAAAATTCTGGACACTTTTAAGTGTCAGATGGGCGGACCCCTTAAATACATAAGGGCGGCCCCCTTAACATTAAGGGTACCGGCCTCACTTTAAGGGGGTCGGCCATCTGATGCGTAAAATTTTCTTTGCTTTCTTTCTTTCTTCTCAAATCTGAGTCTAGAATTCTATTTTGCACAAAATCAGGAATTGAGATATTTTGTTTGCATAATTATACTTTCAAGGAAAAACCTCAATTCATTTCAAAATCATTCTCACGATTAGGAAAACTCATTGTTGAATAATGATAAAAACGTCTTTCTAAAATCATGCAAAATAGTCTCACTCTCGTTATCTATATGTATATAATNCAAAATTCTGGACACTTTTAAGTGTCAGATGGGCGGACCCCTTAAATACATAAGGGCGGCCCCCTTAACATTAAGGGTACCGGCCTCACTTTAAGGGGGTCGGCCATCTGATGCGTAAAATTTTCTTTGCTTTCTTTCTTTCTTCTCAAATCTGAGTCTAGAATTCTATTTTGCACAAAATCAGGAATTGAGATATTTTGTTTGCATAATTATACTTTCAAGGAAAAACCTCAATTCATTTCAAAATCATTCTCACGATTAGGAAAACTCATTGTTGAATAATGATAAAAACGTCTTTCTAAAATCATGCAAAATAGTCTCACTCTCGTTATCTATATGTATATAATCCAATGTATACTTATATATGACACTTAGAAGTGAGCAAAGTTAATTCAAGGAGACTAAAGATTGTTTCTTAGGATAATTTGTTTTTCATAGGAGTTGAAGCAATCTTTACTCCACATTTGTTTCATATAGGCACACACTAGAACAAAATCAAGAACTTCATTGTCACATTTGTTCCATCACTAGTTTGCCACTAATAGGTGCCTTCACATTAAGTTAGTTGCTTTAGGTAAAATTAATTGCTTAATTGTTTTATTGGCTTAATATGCATGCTTAATTATGATTATATGAACATTTGCTTGCATGTATGCTTTTCATTAAATTCCACTATGAATAGACTTGCCTAGTTGCCTAAAGAGTTAGTCTTGCCAAAAACCAAACCCCAAAACAAACATTTTTCTGGAAAAATGATTGGCCTCAAACAGTCAACTTATATCGAACAAGGAGTGGTCAACAAAAGTCAAACTATCAAGGACACAATGCAATTATCCAAGGGAATTTAGTGTATCCCCGGGTTGTTAAGTCCCACGAGGTGTGATATCCTGAAATAGAACGAAAATTTGATCGGGTGATGATGAACAGGAAAGGGTTTATGATTATGATTACCCTAAGGATGTAAGAAAATAGCTTTAAACAAGCTATATGAACAAAAACTTGAAATAGAAATCCTAAAAACGTAAAAGGAATTAAAAACGTACATTTAGTTTAAATAAACGTAAACGTACTGAACAAAACGTGAATTCTGTCCAATATAACTCTCGCAAATGTGAAAATTATATTTTTGGAATCCTAAAAGTAAATAAAAATTATTGGAAAAAGAAATTAAATTAGAACACTATTTAATTAATTACTATTAATTAAAAACTAATTTAAACTTTACTTAAAAATTAAGAAAATGGAAAATAAGCCTAGATAAATAAAATAAAGACTTAGAAAAATCTAAAATATTATAAAACAAATTATGAAACTGGAAATAAAATTATTACACTATTAATGTATTTATTATTAATTATTTACTATTATTTAATTATTTAAACTATTATTGATTTATTATAAATACTAAATAACCTAAGAAAAATCTGAAACTTTTTATATAATTCTTAAATAAATAAAAGAACCTAAGAAAAATATAAAAACACTAAGTGCTAAAGGAAAATAAGCTAATAAGCAATAAGCTTCTTAAATAGAAGCTATCACTTTTATTATATTGATGTTTCTGTGATTTTCTTTTTCTAGAACTATTTATATACTGATAATGTGCAAGTTTAATAAAAACAAAAAGTTTAAAACCTATAAATAAGGAAAGTGTGGGCTTATGACTTATTCAGTGAGCTTATTGGGCTCACAGTTGGAAGTTTAAGCTAGTATAAGCTTGGAATAAGCTTCACACAAGAGACCAAAGGTAAAATAATATGTATATAAGTAATATGGACTGGTATGAACAAAATGGTACACTGGAATTCACAAATAAGCTTGATAAAAGCTAATAAGCAATTCCAAAGTACACTATGCCAAACACCCCTTGCAGTCTTTTATATTAGCAATTTAAGCTTATGAAATAAGCTCAAAAAGCCAATTTGAATACTGAAGTAGCAATTTTGTCTGGTGGGCCTTCCAAAAAGTCCAACTCACCTAGTGGGCTCCACTGGTGAGCTTTTTAGGAGCTTATGAAAAAGCTTGTGAACACTGAATTGCTCAGTGTACAGGGTGAGCGCGGTTCCGGAACCGTAAAGAACCGACCCGGAACCGAAAGAACCGAGAACCGAAAACTAAATATTTTAGGAACCGAGAACCGGACCGAAGAGCGTGTTTCGGTTCCGGTTCGGTTCTCGGGTCCGGTTCGGGTATTTCGGTTCTACCCGAGTGGAACCGAAATTTTTTTAAAAGCACCCAAAAATTCAATATTTTTATGTGTTTGCACACATTTACGTCTAAGCCATCAAACATTTAACATCGAAGAAACAACCAATCATTCAATACTTATCAAATATTTATAAAAGAACAATAATCATTTCATAAAAACTAACATAATTTTTTTTCCCAGAAAACAACTTTGCATCCATTTGTTTAGTTAATGCCCACAAGTACTTGGCCTCAACTATTTAAAAGAATAATTGCACCAAGATTCAACTATTTCAAAACATTCTTTTTATAAACATACGTAAGTTCATGCATCAATGTGTTCTCGAAAATATATATTTGTAAAATTTACATAGCATTTAACACCTTTTCAATTCCTATGCAAATCATTTGTATTCGACAAGTTTTTTTTATATATAGATTCAAGAAATACGATCAATGTTTAAAGGATCACGTAAAATAACTAAACATCCAATAAAAATCTCATATACATGAAAGTCGGGCGGTTCTTCGGTTCCGGAACCGAGAACCGCGGTTCCTAACCGAACCGAACCGAGAACCGCAATTTACAATATTGAAGAACCGAGAACCGAACCGCGGGTCTACAATTCGGTCCGGGTTGGGTCGGTTCCGGTTCGGTTCTCGGTTCTAGTTCGGTTCTCGGTTTATTTGCTCACCCCTAGTGTACACAGAAAATGGGACAATGTTTAAGTTATAAGCAGACTTATCAAATAAGCTAAGAAGTGCAAAATAAGCACCGAAACTTTGAGTATGGTGGATGGGCTTCTCAAAGAACCAAATTTCACAGGTTAAGTCCAAGTATTGAGCTTTTTATGAGCTTGTGAAAAGTACTCACCTACACTGATGAGTCAGTGTAGGGAGTGAATTTGAGAAAACATTATGAACATAATAAGCAATACAAATAAGCAGTACAAGGGACATAAGCACAAAAACAAGCAACCAGCCAGAAGGGCTTCTAGTATCCACAAAAATCACACACTAATGTTCACTGATAAGCTCTTAAGGAGCTTATGAAAAAGGCTATCTAGCCTGTGCACAGGGCAAACTTGTAGAAAAGTACTAAAAGGAAACTAGCAAATAAGCGGTTTATAAGCTGAATAAAAATTATATAAAAATATTCTAGTAAAGATTAGCAGCTAAATATTATTATCCCACAAGCTCAAGTCCTAAATCCTAATAATAAGTTCACAAGAAAATTCACAAGTTTATTCAAAAACTTTTCTAACTGAAATTTGACTTTTAATGTGAACTACAAAGTTGACTTATATGAACTTCTACTGATTAATAATAACTTATTATGATATTATAAGTTGAAATGAACCTAGATTAAGCTATATTATCAACTTATGCAATGAAATGATGAAAGCTTGAACTAAAATTCCTAACAGTTAATGAAATCTAAGAGGTTATAGAGATTTTTGACTTTTTCTAAAACAACTCTTGTATTTTATGTTTAAACTAACCTAAACAAACCTAATGAGACCTACCCATGCCAAATGAACAGCAAAACAACATTAAGAACTCACAGTACCTCATTAAACCAAACACCCCTTTAAGTAATTTGCTGTCAACAACTTTTGTAGCCCAAAAAAGGGCTAAAGTCCTTGTAAAAAAAATCTAAAAATTAAAATAAAAATAACAGTAACTATATAATTTACTAAATAAGCTACAAACCAAATTTCAGGTCAAATGGTCAAGAAACGAAGAAATGAAAAATCAAAAACTTTCATGCTGTATGGAACTTTTGACTTTTTGAGTTTTATGAACCTAGTTTGACTTTTATGAACTTAGATCTTAATCTACTGACTTAATATGTAATATTAAGCTAAAATGAAACTAAATTAAGTAATTATAACAACTTATAAACTAATATGCAAAGTTATGGAATCTAATAATGTAACAGTGAACAAGTATAGAAGATCAAGTGTCAAATTGACTTTTTCACAAGTAAACACTGGTTGATTAAGTTTTAACTGAGGTATTTAGGTCCTATGTGGCATACATCAAACAAGAACAATAACACATATAACCTTTAACACAGTTTAAACATTAAATCCAAACAAGCCTATAAACTACTAGTTTTGAGAATTTCAAAGCATAAGACTGAATTAACCTATTATATCAAATTCAAGGGTTTTAATTTGTCAGATTAAACCTTTATAAGCTTAAACATGTAGTCACACACAGTTTAAACTCAGATTATCAAAAACAAGCAAATTGACTGTCAAAATTGTAAACTAAGCAACAAAGAAATCCAAAACATAAACACCTAAGATTAAGCTATATTATCACTAAGAAACACCATAGGATCATAAAAATATAAATTTTTAAGCAATTAAATAACTTAAACAGTAAAATGCAAAAAATGGATAAATTGCTTACAAGGTGAAATCCAAGTGAAAACTGAGAACAAGGGTCTTAGAACATTGCCTGTAGCTTTCCACAAAGCACTAATACCCTAGCAATCCAAATTTCACCATTCTCCTTGCTTCTTCTTCAACAACACTGATTTTTTTTTCTTTTCTATTTTCTTTGATTTCTTTTTGTATTTTTGGTTTTTAAAGACTAAGCTGTTTTTAGGGTATCTAAAAGCTTGTATAAGCTTTGTCAGAGCTTATGTGAGCTTAAATGGAGTCCAATAAACAACTATGATCAACAATAATTTAAATGACAAGAAATTAAAGGGTACGAATTAAACATAACATGGAATTTAAAGATAGATTGCAATTAAACTGTAAATAAGGTTTGTTATACATTGTCAGTGTGTAACAAAACACTTGAAAGCATTTAAATGACATGTAAATAAAGAAAGCAGTAAAAACGATAAGTAGTGACTATAAAAAAAACTATGATATCTTTCTTCTTCCTCTTCTTTTGATATTTATTGACTCTTGAGGTTCCCCACTTGACTCTGAATCTTTCCCAACTTTAATCTTGACCATTGGTTGCTTGTAACTCATCCTAGCCTTTGATTTGGATTTTGGCGCCAAAAATATCTCATAGATATTATCAGTTAGCGTAAAGCAATTTTTGGCTAATTAATGATGCTTGGAAGGTTGTAAGAGGTGGAGGGACAAGGTGGAGTGGGTTGGTGATGAGGTGGTAGTGAAACCAGCAAGGTGGAAGGGTGGTTTTGGTTTCAGGGTGTGTATGAGGAAGAAGAGAGGGAAAGGGTGGGTTTGACGGGGGTCAAACCCCGTTTTATATAAAGGGTGGTATTGGGTTTTGTTTTTGGGCCTTTGTTGGATCAGTAAACAAAAAGGGTGGATGGGCTAGGTTTATTGGATTTGGATTTTTGGGTTTATTGAAATAACTTGGTCCTTTTGATTTGTAAAGTTTATAAGCCCAAGGACCAATTTTGTAATTTCTGAATTTGTGAAGGGTTTGAAGTGTAATATTCCAAAAGTTATCAAAAGGGTCTATTTTGCCAATTGTGAATAGTACAGGGTATAGCATGTTAAATTCCATTTTTTAAATACCCGAGGACTAAATTTGCCAATTTTGAAACTTGAGGGGTAAAAGTTGCCATTTTAAGAAAACTTTCATCCAGGGACTAAAAGTGAACAAGTTTGATTTCCCAAGGACTAATGTTGACTTTTCATTCATTTTAAACCTTCAGGGACTAGTTTTGCCAATTTGTGAAACTTCAGGGACTGAAAATGACAATTATGTAAACTTTGCATGTTTTTCACTTGTTTTCAATCCTTTTGTATCTGAATCACATAAAAACACATTTCAATGATATTTGTAGTATTCTGTGACTTTTCAAAGTGTTTTTGGCAGTTTTTGCAGTTTAAATGGGAACAAAATGATGAGTATTTGCACACTCATCAAAAAAACTTTACCAAAAACCTGCTTCTGGCAACCTGAGACCTCAGGCATCGGCGGCCCCCATAAATCAAAGGGGCGGCCCCCTTAAAATTAAGGGGACTGGCCACCAATTAAGGGGGCCGGCCATCTGTAGGTCGAGGTTTGATGTTTGCTTTCTGCTTTTTAGCCCATTTCACCCTATTTTGATTCTTCATTTCCCTGAATTCACAAACACATTTCGTCCATCAAATCCAACATATATTATCTTTCCATAAACACATAATCATCACACTATAAATGCCCCTCATCATCATAAATCATCACTCACTCCACCATGACTTCTCCCAACAAACCAAAATCAAAAGCCTCAAGGCTAGCAAGGATGACCGAAAAATCCACTTGGAGGAGAAAAACAAGCCCTCAAAACAATGCCATCACAACCAAAGGGATTGAACAACAACCAACACCTCCAACCACTTACTTCCCCAACTTCAATCCAAATCCACAAGGTCATTCCTTTGAACCTCATTACAATCCATACTTTTGAACCTCATTACAATCCATACAATCTTGGTCAAACTTCTACCATACCTTCATCCAACTACAATGATCCATACAATTTTGGTCAATCATCCAATTACACCTCAAACAACTTTCCATCCAACTACACAACCCACTTCATCCACATCAACCAAGTGAACCATTTCACAATGCCATGGAAAAACAAAAATTCCATGAAGAACTCAACATATCCCGTGATCTTCGTGATCTCAATGCTATGCACCTTGCACAACGCAACTTGGGCAAGCCTCCCTCCTCTCCATACTCAAATTGCTTGCCTCACTCACTCAATTTGGATCAAGTCACCAACCACACCTACTATTGTCCTTGTTGCTATTTTCTACAAAAACAAATCCTTGACTTAAGTGAAGATATTTCTTGGATTTAATATCTCCTCACTCGTCCTTATCCAATACCTCCATTAATTTGGTACTATATCCCTAGAACCAACCCTTCCACTCCATATCCATCACCATCAAACCATTGAATGCAACCTCCATGCTTCTCAATAAATTCACCAAAACATGTTTTACCCCAAGCAAGTCCAAGAGACCTCAAGATGGCAACTTAGCATTTTCTAGTGTAGTTTGCTAGAAAAGCATAAATGTACCAAAGATTATGTTTTTCACATAATCTACTTTAAATAATTCTATTAATGAATGCCTCTTATGTTTTATTGCCATGAATTTAATTTAGTTCTCTTGCTCTATATGTATTACATGCATTCTATATATATATTGTTTGTGCTCTAAATATTTTGCAAGCATTCCATATCTCGATTTCTTTTATGACCTCAAAACGAGGGGGAGTATACGTTAAGGGGGAGCTCCAAGCTAAATACTTTGCAAGCTAATCGGGATAACCTTTTTGATGCTAACAAAAAGGGGAAGAATTGATATAAACTCACTAAATACTTGTATATATCTTAATTTTTGTTTTAATGAGTTTAGATTTTGTAATCATCAAAAAGGGGGAGATTGTTGATATAAATAATGCATAAAAACGTTATTTATATTTTTCGATATCTCTATGTTTTGACAATCACAAAATGCAAAAACATTAAACGTAAAATTACTACGTAAACAAGTATTTAGTTAGTTTATATCATTTTATCCAACTAAATCACTTAAGGTATGAATAAACAAATGCCTAATACATTTTATGATCAAAGGGATGTTTATTTAAATATTACAAAGTTTATTAAATCATATAAACATATTATATATTTTTGAAAAACATTTTTGGTAATAAAGGAAAAGGTTTAATTCATAATAAATATATGAATTTAAATTTTTAACCAAAATCAGTTAGTTTTTTCACCAAATAAACTTTCCCCGGAAGAGACATAACATTCAGGTCATTTCAGGAGAGCGGCCCCCTTAATTATAAGGGGCGGCCCCCTTAAATTTAAGGGGGCCAGCCACCATTTAAGGGGACCGGCACGCTCCTGAGGCCAGAATCTTTTGCCTATAAATATAGGTTCAATCCTGTATTTTTTCCTTACCTTTTACATGAATTTTTTCAGTCCAAATCCTTTCCAAACATCCTTCTAAATCCTTTGATCATAAGATTATAAGTCTTTGTTTCAAGTGATTCAATTCCTCATCATCCAAAGTGCAAGAGAAGAATACTCCTTCAACAACAAGTTAAAGATGTATTGTAGATATTATTAGTAGTTGTGCATATTGTGTATAAAGGTGTTGTGTGATTGTAATTAGGAGATCTAGTAGCGTTAGTTGTAAAAAGAAGTAGTGAAGATAGAGTTGTGTTGTGAAGTAGAAGNTACTCCTTCAACAACAAGTTAAAGATGTATTGTAGATATTATTAGTAGTTGTGCATATTGTGTATAAAGGTGTTGTGTGATTGTAATTAGGAGATCTAGTAGCGTTAGTTGTAAAAAGAAGTAGTGAAGATAGAGTTGTGTTGTGAAGTAGAAGTAGTGAAGTTGTGAAGTAGTTGTGGTGTGCATAAGTTGTGTAGAAGTTGTGATAAGTCGTGAAGAGTTGTGAGATTGGTTCTAGCTTATATTAGGACTCGACATTTTGCTTGGTGTCGTTAAACGGTGTAAGCAAAGGTGTGTAAGGTTTCTCCGCCATAAGGGAGCTTGTTGACATAGTGAAGAAAACTCTCGAGTTAGGTGCTCGGGGAGTGGAGTAGGACGAAGAGGAGATTCGTAGCCGAACCACTATAAATCCTTTGTCTCGCGGTGCTATCTTTCTATCTCAATCTCTTTACTTACTTACTTACTTACATATTTGTCATTATATCTTTAGTAGACTTAGTTGTTTATAATTGTGTAAGTAAGTTCAGATCATATAAAGTTTGAATCGAAGTTTTCAAAACCAAAGTTTTCATAAATTAAAAAGACGTAAAACTATTCAACCCCCCTTCTAGTTTTCCACATTTGGTATTTTCTATTTTTTTTTTTTATTTTTATGGGTTTTTCGTAGGTTTTATAATTTTCTATATACATTTTGGTAAAGGATATGTACAAAATATGTTATTTAATTTAAGAAGATGTTGACAAGAATACCAAAATGAGGATACGTTCATTACGTTGTAGAAGTCTGTAGTCAACGTCTCTTAAACTTTCACCACCAAAGCTTTCGAGGCTCCTGAATGATCGTCTGAAATTGAACCTTCTCGAAGTGATGCTTTGGCAGCTTCCCCCCAAACCAACAATCATCTTCATAACACCACTTCCCTCAAGTAGCTGAAGTGATGCAAAAAGTCTCATTGTATGAAGTTTGAAAAACCCGAAGAGAACGATGACACCGAAGTAACAGGGTGAAACATGGATCATCTCTGCGGTTATCAATCCCGGAATATATGATTAAGCCCGATCTCATAAACCTGTTGTACGTCGCCAATGTACATATTACTCTGCGGTTTTGAGCATCTTGTCTATTCGGGGGAACAAAATATCAACATCTTCATTTCACCAAATGCTTTCCAGTTATCTTACATATAACAACTCAATCCATATTGTTGGCATAAATAATACGATATTTATATTACGATATTTAATCTAAACATCCTCTTCATGTTTTGATGATGACAAAGATGTAAGTTACAACACATAACGTAAAGTGTTTAAGTTACTTGTGATCACAAATCATCTATGCATTCATACGTCAACGTCTCTCGACATCTCAATATCTCGAGTATGCTTCAACAATTACTTAAGGTATGTATAAACAAATGTCTAATATATTTTATGATCAAAGGGATTTTTATTTAGACATTACAAATTTTATAAAATGTTATAAACATATTATATATTTTAGAAAAACACTTTTGGTAATTATGGGGAAATATTTTAATTAAAAGAAAATGTTAGAAAATGTTATAAAAATTTTATATATTTTGAAAAACACTTTTGGTATATAAAGGAAAATGTTTAATTCATAATAAATATATGAATTCAAATTTTTAGCCAAAAACAGTTAAAATTTCACTAGATAAACCTTCCCCAGAAAAGACAAGAAAAACTGTCGTTTTCGACAAGGCGGCCCCCTTAATTATAAGGGCGGCCCCCTTAATTTTAAGGGGGCCGGCACGCTCCACTTGTTAGAAAATTTTGCCTATAAATACTGGTTCATTTCTGCAATTTTTCCCAACCTTTTGCATGAAAATTTTCAGATCTAAATCTCTCTAAACATCTTCTAAAACCCTTTGATCATAAGATTATTAATCTTTGTTTAAAGTGATTCAATCCCTCCTCATCCTTTCTCATCCAAAGTGCAAGAGAAGAATCCTCCATATCATAAAACCAAAGAAGTATAAAGTCTAGTTAGTATTGATGTGAAGTTGTAGAAACAAGTTGTGTAAGTATATGTAATAAGTAGATCAAGATGATCTTACTTAGTAGTGAGTCATGAAGTCATGAAGTTGTGAAGTAGTGAAGAAGTCATGAAGGTGTGAAGTAGTGAAGAAGTCATGAAGTTGTGAAGTGGTGAAGATGTTGTGAAGTCGTGAAGAAGTCGTGAAGTCATGTAGAAGTTGTGTAGTGATCGAAGTCGTGTCGTGAGATTGGTTCTAACTACTATTAGAACCCGACATTTAGCTTAGTGTCGTTAATTGGTGTAAGCGAAAGTTGTGTACGGTTTTCTCCGCCAAAAGGGAGCTTGTTGAGTAGTGAAGAAAACTCTCGAGTAGGTGACTCGGGGAGTGGAGTAGGAACAAGGAAGGTGACCTTGTAGCCGAACCACTATAAATCATCGTGTCCGGTTTGCATCTTCTTTCCCTTATCTCTTTACATTTATTCTTGCATCTATAACTTTATATCTATGCTTGCATATATGTGTTGGTTGTTGCTTATATTGTCTTGATGTTGAATGTGATAGATATAATTTAATATTGCTATAGGATGAATAATTATATGATATGGTCTAATGGACTTAGATGCATTATTCACACTTCTCATGTTGAGTTTAACTTAATCGATAATTTGATACAAAACGTTTTAAGATTTTAAAAGGAAAACATATTCATATAAAGATCAACCAAAGATCTATTTATAAAACAAAGTTTTGAAAACAAACTCAAAAGCACACATATATAATTGATCATATTAATTATATATTGTTTTCATAATAAACTATAGTTGAAGACTTTGAAACAAACATTTTATAAAACGAAAAAGAGGTAAAACTATTCACCCTCCCCCCTTCTAGTTTTCCATAATTGGTATTAAGAGCCACGTCGCTCAAATTTTCAAAACAAATGGTTTTAAAAATTGAGTACGATCCATGTATCAAATTATCTATTAAGGAGGATTAACTATGAAAAGTGTTTTGTTGATTAACTTGTATTAGTTTTGATGTTATATACATTAATTATACTAGCTCGAAATAAAATTATGCTTAAAATAAAGTGTTATATGTTCGGTATTAAACTCAGAAAGTTTCACACATTTTCACAAAGTTAGAAAATAATTTTTAACAAAAAATGCACTTTTGAGTACCAGATGGGCGGCGCCCTTAATTGTCTGGGCGGCCCCCTTAAATACTGGGCGGCCCCCTTAAAATTAAGGGGTCCGCCTGTCTGATTCGACAGTTTTTTAGAAACTTTGAAAAATCATATAAAATTAACCGTAACTCCGTAGAAGTCGTGCCACCCGGCGTTTTAAAGGTAATTGAGTCTACTTTCATTTAAAAATACTTAAAAATAATCATTTCAAAGTTAAATTTGTCAGAATGGCAAAATACTATACGGTGGTCAAAAATTTGTGTCTCGTTTTAACATAAAACTTGTATTTTACCTTTTCCTTCAATTCGGGCATTCCTAGTTGGTATATCTTTGAAAATTTAAGTATTCATATTTTTAAAATATTGATATTTAAAATGGGGAGGAAACTATTTTCTTTTTAAACAAAATCGAGCTATGTAAACATTATTGTATATGATACACAAAACGACGACAAGTGCTTTTATGTGTTATGCTATATGATTATGTGAACTTCTTTGTGTCTTAATTGTTAGGGTTGCTATATTATGCTTGCATTGCATATAGGTATAGATGGCTTAATCTTACTCAAACATCTTGTAAATGATTTAAATTTAGTCACCTAAATATTTTAAACAATTTCATCTATTCTCAACAACACACTTAAATATTCTCAACAAATTACCTTGTTTTACCACAGGTTGTTTAAATAAGAGAAATTGAATCATTTTAAAACATTAGTAGTTATATAAAAGAAAAATTATTTTCAAAATCTAAATGTGTTCATTATACGTAACAATGAATAATCTTTCACATAAACACAACATATAATAATCATGAAGTAATAAGTCAACTTTCAATCATTCACTAACCTCACTCATAAATAATCATAGGATTAATGGAACACACTATCAAAATGTCTATTTATTTTAAATGAGTGTTTGTGAGGGTCAAGAAAGATCTTGATATTATATCAATTCATTATTCAAATTATGGTTGATATATTTATCAAATCTAATTGATATGTTTTTGAGTGTGGACAAGAAATTGGATTGTTATTTGCTTAGTTTCAAGATTATATCAAATTACAACAAAGGATATAGTCTTGAATCTACATACTCAATCACACTCGATTGATATGAAAATAACAAAATCCTTTTCCAAGACGATAAGAATATGCATCGGATCATAACTCACACTTGTGAATATGATGTCATATTGAGTCTACTTGTTCAATAGTTGTGTTCCAAATATTTAGCAAACACATTCATAAAATATACATTGAAGTAGGATTGACAACTTGGATGTTTCATCCGAAATATTCAAGAAATTTACATTGTAGTACAATGGATAAATGTGTCATCTCCGAAAAACCAAACATGAGCAAACTAACAACATATGTAAACTTTGCTCACACTACTTAAAATCATCACTCCAAGCTAAAATACATATTTAAGAATAATACACACTATATATTTTATGTATTTCATTTTCTTTGTAGCATGAATAGTTGTGTTACAAGGCAATGCACTACATATTCCTTTTAAAATAATATAAGTTATTAGAATTAAAAAATAACTTGTCACAATGCATAAACAAGTAAAATTCATCTTTTCAAATACTAGTTAAATTATGTGATACTGCATTGGCAAAAATCATTGAAAATAATATTTTTAAGAATATAAACATGTCTAGTTTTAATATCATTTGAGAATCACAAACTTATTTAAGATAAATAATCTTAATGAGATTCATTTCACAAGATAGGCTAAGGAGCATTCTTAAATCAAGCACATTTATTAAATCTAGTAATATGCCATCAAAACCAAACAACTGATAAATCATGAACAAAAGATTAAAACATTTTGTTTACTCTTATCCAAACTTTCAACACATCGCCATTGAGATCGTGAGTAAAATACATCTAAATTTACCTTCATAAAAACATGATGTTTGAGTCACATTAAGCCAAGTATTAGTGAATCTAGCAAACTTCATATTTGGTACCCTTCGTTAGTTAAATTTAGGAACTCAATTTCTTCTAAAAGGAGAATGACTACTAGAGAATCTATTGACTAGAAATTCAATTTAACCTAACGGTTGAATTGCTTCTATGTGAGAAGTTGGGTGTGTGTAACCCGTAAAAATGGTCGTGTTTAGCCTGAATTGAGCACCACTACTAATAGTCTCATACTCATTCTCTAACTTGATTAAATTGTTTTTCCTAAATATAACTAACGGTAGTTTACATTTATGAACTTTGTTTTTCACTAAAGTCTTTCATTCCTAGATTAATGGCATCTTGCATATATGATATTTCTAGATGTTTATTTGCTACTACGTGATTTGATTATATGTTTTCATAATTATTTGTTTAGTTTTTGAATGCATGTTAATTATAATAGTTATTGTCTTTCTATAACTATTTTGACATGATATAGTTTTGTACTTATGATACATGTCTAAATGCCTTTACATGCTTGACTCTATATGTCTCATCCATCTAGGTATATATATCTCTTGCCTTTAGGTCTTACACCCTTATTTTATGAAAACCTTAGTGTCACAATCCGATAGGTCCTTATAGTCTCAAAAGTGTCTTAAGTGTCCTAGAGCTCTCATGCATACTCACTTCCTTATTCATCATCTTGTTCCCTTCCAAACAATCCACTCCTTTGTCAAGAGATAGTTAGATAGTAATCTAATACCTCTCTAAGTTGATGTGACAACTTAAATATTTCATCCGAAATGTTTAAGTATTTTTAATTAGCGAAAAACGAATTAAAATATCACTCATTGTTCATGTCTATTTCTTGAGTCATGACTCTATTATTATATAGATGTCAAACACCTTCCGTCCACCCTTAGAAAAACCTCATTGTATTCTATCCTTCATCCATCGTGTCATTATCAAGATCATCGTTTTCATTTTGGTTTTTCTTTATTTGTGTCACACTCTATGTCCGGATGAGCACGAATTTAATGGGAAGGGAAAACACACCACTTACATACATCCTTCTACCTTAAACCTAAACCCACATCACACCACTTACATATATACTTCTACTTTAAACCTAAACCCACATCACACCACCAAACTCTCTAACATTCTTATGTCCAAGAATATACCTCCATTGGCCCAACATATTTACCCTCAATTAACCTCTTCCTTGTCAAACTTTCCACCACCAATGTGAAATGAAAATCTCGAGTCATCCACCATTTTCATGCCCTCAAAGAAACCAAAAATCAATATCATACCTCGTAAACAATAAACCTCAACCTCAACCTCAAAACTTCATCACTTCAACCTCTAATTTCATATCTTAGTACACCTCATGTACCATCTAAAACATCCTCCACCACATCTTCATCTCTATCCATCAATGGATATCCCAACTCACAAGTGTACCACCACCAAAAGTGTCACCACCACCAAAAGTGTCACCACCACCTTCCTTGAACATCACTCTTTCGCTTCCACCTAATCATCTCCACTTGATCCTCATTTTCCATCTTAACCAATAAATCCACCGAGTCATCTTCACGAGAAGATTCAACCATGTAACCATTCCCTACATTCCACTTTCCAACAAGTGAAGAACACAAAGAAGATATCTCAGCTTCAAGTGTTGTCGAGTCATCACCACTTCCTCCAAGTGAATTTCATTGCGAAATGCCTCCTTTCCACTTTCTAACAAGTGAAGAACACAAAGAAGATATCCAAGCTTCAAGTGTTGTCGAGTCATCACCACCTCATCCAAGTGAATTTCATTATGAAATGCGTCTTCGGTCGTCACCTCATTTCACATATCCACCTTCGGTCGTCAACCAACAAAACACCTAAAAATCCCATGATTCCCAATCATTCACCTTTGTCAAACGATATATTAATCTAAACCATCATTGTCAACCCTTTGTCATCACCTTCCCTTTTCCATTCATGCTCATCCTTCCTCATTGATTCTACAAACGTATCATTCTCATCTTCATTTTGACATCTTTCGCCAAAATATGTCGGTCAAATCCGGTCCTAATCTTGTTACGTCTTAAGCATTGGTCATGTTATTTTTGGGGGATTTGGGTTGTCATTTAAAAAAAAAATGCATGTGTCATACTCTTAGTCCATATACCTTAGACATCCATATCTTGTTCCCCAATAAGTGTCATGCATATATCTATCATCATCATTATGTATATATGCATTCTTTTTCTCCTAACTCTGTTTTGTAGGATTATTTTTTTTGCTCAATTCTTTGGTAGCCAAAACTAGTTTTGAGCATACACCAAGGGGGAGTATACACCAAGGGGGAGCATTGGCAATAGTCAAGACTTCACTCACGATGATGCAAGCTCGCCTTATATATTCTATCTCAAGGATTGAAGTGTAGTAGAAGTCTCATCTAGGAGTCCAGCTTTTTGCTTCGACAAAAGGGGGAGAAGAAGTGTAAACAAGTAACTTATGCATTTCATTATGAGTTATAGTTTACATAGTTTGTCATCATCAAAAAGGGGGAGATTGTTGGCATAAATATTACGATATTTATATTACGATATTTAATCTAAACATCCTCTTCATGTTTTGATGATGACAAAGATGTAAGTTACAACACATAACGTAAAGTGTTTAAGTTACTTGTGATCACAAATCATCTATGCATTCATACATCAACGTCTCTCGACATCTCAATATCTCGAGTATGCTTCAACAATCACTTAAGGTATTTATAAACAAATGTCTAATACATTTTATGATCAAAGGGATTTTTATTTAGACATTACAAATTTTATAAAATGTTATAAACATATTATATATTTTAGAAAAACACTTTTGGTAATTAAAGGGAAATATTTTAATTAAAAGAAAATGTTATAAAATGTTATAAACATTTTTTATATTTTGAAAAACAATTTTGGTATATAAAGGAAAATGTTTAATTCATAATAAATATATGAATTCAAATTTTTAGCCAAAAACAGTTAAAATTTCACTAGAAAACCTTCCCCAGAAAAGACAAGAAAAACTGCCGTTTTTGACAGGGCGGCCCCGTTAATTATAAGGGCGGCCCCCTTAATTTTAAGGGGGCCGGCACGCTCCACTTGTCAGAAAATTTTGCCTATAAATACTGGTTCATTTCTGCAATTTTTCCCAACCTTTTGCATCAAAATTTTCAGATCTAAATCTCTCTAAACATCTTCTAAAACCCTTTGATCATAAGATTATTAATCTTTGTTTCAAGTGATTCAATCCCTCCTCATCCTTTCTCATCCAAAGTGCAAGAGAAGAATCCTCCATATCATAAAACCAAAGAAGTATAGAGTCTAGTTAGTATTGATGTGAAGTTGTAGAAACAAGTTGTGTAAGTATATGTAATAAGTAGATCAAGATGATCTTACTTAGTAGTGAGTCAATGAGTGAGTAAGAAGTAGTGGGAAGAAGTAGTAGTGTGGAGAAGTCATTTAGTTGTGAAGATGTAGGTGTGTGAATAAGTAGTGGAGTATAGAAGAAGTTGTGAAGTAGTGAAGAAGTCGTGAAGTTGTGAAGTCGTGAAGAAGTCGTGAAGTCATGTAGAAGTTGTGTAGTGATCGAAGTCGTGTCGTGAGATTGGTTCTAGCTACTATTAGAACCCGACATTTAGCTTAGTGTCGTTAATTGGTGTAAGCGAAAGTTGTGTACGGTTTTCTCCGCCAAAAGGGAGCTTGTTGAGTAGTGAAGAAAACTCTCGAGTAGGTGACTCGGGGAGTGGAGTAGGGCAAGGAAGGTGTCCTTGTAGCCGAACCACTATAAATCATCGTGTCCGGTTTGCATCTTCTTTCTCTTATCTCTTTACATTTATTCTTGCATTTATCGCTTTATATCTATGCTTGCATATATGTGTTGGTTGTTGCTTATATTGTTTTGATGTTGAATGTGATAGATATAAGTTAATATTGCTATAGGATGAATAATTATATGATATGGTCTAATGGACTTAGATGCATTATTCACACTTCTCATGTTGAGTTTAACTTAATCGATAATTTGATACAAAACGTTTTAAGATTTTAAAAGGAAAACATATTCATATAAAGATCAACCAATGCTCTATTTATAAAACAAAGTTTTGAAAACAAACTCAAAAGCACACATATATAATTGATCATATTAATTATATATTGTTTTCATAATAAACTCTAGTTGAAGACTTTGAAACAAACATTTTATAAAACGAAAAAGAGGTAAAACTATTCAGCCCCCCCCCCCTTCTAGTTTTCCACACATATATTACAAATGTACCAAACACAAGAAGAAACGATGACACCAAAGTAACAGGTTGAAGCACTGACCCTCTCTACGGATATCAACTCCGAAATAAATGATTAAGACCGGTCACGTGAACCTGTTGTGCATCCCTGATGTACACATATCTCTCCCCTGATGGTTGCGATATCTTCGAAATCAGCATAACATTGTGTACATAAAACATTAACCAGAAGCACTTTACCATAAATCTTATCAGCACGGATGAAGATGTCAATAAGCAGTATCATCTCACTCTCCAAATATTCTTCTCACGTTTCTTCCCAATGAAAGCTGAAGTAATACATGCCACAAGTTATCAAGAGACCACTTCCCCCAAGAAGATGGAATAATACACCAGAAAATGAGTTAAGACACTGATTGTCTCTGTGGTTGTGACATTTGTATTTTCGGAATATCTTCAGTTAAGAAGTATAAAGTTCATCACGTGTACTCGTTGAGCATCCAGATGTATGTCTCCTTCCCCCTTGCTGGTTTTGATACCTCAGAATCAGCTACACATTAATCTTGAAATCATGTGAGAAGAACAATATTGGCTCATATGTTTTATGTAGGAATCAATTGCTTCAAAAACTCTCTATTGACTATCATTATCAACCTTTATAGTCGGCTATTGCTATGACCAATTTGTGAAGTAAACCCGATATTCCCAACTTGAAAATGAAGTATAATTCCCCGTTCTTGTGACTTAAGCTTGCACTAATGTGTGACAAAGAGCGGTGTAGAGAGTTCACGCAACATCGAATCCCTAAGTACTCTATACTCTTCAACCAACCAACCATCAAGTATAAGACGTACATCACCTCTTGATTATCGACAACTCCGTGTGAGTTGTGACACTGAGCACTACAACGTAACTCCTTAAAGTGATAGTTATTTTGTGGTAATAAAAATGAAGAATCACCAAAATAACTAGATATCCAAGTCTTCGTCATTGCAAAGGTAAAAGCTCGAGCAAGGATCTCGAAGAATCTTCATCCAACCAACCCTGATATCTTCAGATACTAAGTACACGCACCCGTAAAATATCACTTCAATCTCAAATAAATAATACCTAATAAACGCCGTGATCACTCGACATTCCATGTCCAAATCCTTAGCCGTTTTGATGTTTTAGCCAACATATTCTTTTATGTTCTTGTGGTTGATTTACAGAGTTCACATTGGGGGAAACAACAATCCGTGAAGAAGGGGATTCTTCAGAGTCTGGTTTTGGGAAAGGGATGCCAGATAACAGATCATTCTTCATGTGTGCAACTTCAATATCATGATAGTCATCATCAACACCTTTGATGAATAACTGGAGATTGGGTTTCGTGAGTAGTCTGATTTGTACTTCTAGTTGGTGCATCTTGATCAATGTAGATTGAAGAAGATTAACCAGTTGAGTCAGTAGGAACCGGAGCAGGAGCTTCAAGAACTAGATGACCAACATTCGTTAAGGCTTGGAAGTATTCATAAAATATAAATCCCAGTCACCCTTAGTGAGTAGAACATTAGGTGTTGGAGGAGAGTCGTATAACCATTCTTTAACATCAATCAACATGTAGTATATTCATACTTCTCCCCCTCAAAAATTGCATACGAGGTTTGCCATTTTTGATTGAGTAGCAAGTGAATAAGAATACAATCAATCATGTAGTTTATTCACACTTCTCCCCCTCAAAAATTGCATATGAAGTTTGCCATTTTTGATTGAACAAGTGAATGAGAATTTGATCAAAGATAAGATCCACTTGATGACTGAATGAACATGGAGAGAGCATGAAGCATGTTGTTGAGAGTGGTCAAAAATAAGAAGATTTCTCTTCTTCGGAAGATAAAGCGTATTGAATCGTACACCTTTTTTTCATTGGCGAGCGGGGCCTGAAGTGTTGTCTGCAGACGCCATAATGTTGAAATTGAGGACCGAGGCTTGAACTGCGGTGTTCAAACATCATAGTCGTTGAAGAATGAGGCCTGAACTGAAGTGAATAGATGTCATAATGATGAAGAGCGAGACTTGAACTGAAGTGTTCAAACGTCATTGTCGTTGAAGAACGAGGCCTGAACTGATGTGAACAGACGTCATTTGCACGCATACATCAATATTAACTTTCTACACCTCCTGAAGCAGGAGATATGCTTGCTTTAGGCCTCCAGACTTTGAGTCTTCTCATGTAGTGAATGATCGATGTACCTGCAACTGAGTAAGGACTACCTGCACTAACATTACAAACTTGATTGCATATATATGGGTTAGTGACATCAGTATCCAAACCCTTGGGGGTTTCANAGGAACCGGAGCAGGAGCTTCAAGAACTAGATGACCAACATTCGTTAAGGCTTGGAAGTATTCATAAAATATAAATCCCAGTCACCCTTAGTGAGTAGAACATTAGGTGTTGGAGGAGAGTCGTATAACCATTCTTTAACATCAATCAACATGTAGTATATTCATACTTCTCCCCCTCAAAAATTGCATACGAGGTTTGCCATTTTTGATTGAGTAGCAAGTGAATAAGAATACAATCAATCATGTAGTTTATTCACACTTCTCCCCCTCAAAAATTGCATATGAAGTTTGCCATTTTTGATTGAACAAGTGAATGAGAATTTGATCAAAGATAAGATCCACTTGATGACTGAATGAACATGGAGAGAGCATGAAGCATGTTGTTGAGAGTGGTCAAAAATAAGAAGATTTCTCTTCTTCGGAAGATAAAGCGTATTGAATCGTACACCTTTTTTTCATTGGCGAGCGGGGCCTGAAGTGTTGTCTGCAGACGCCATAATGTTGAAATTGAGGACCGAGGCTTGAACTGCGGTGTTCAAACATCATAGTCGTTGAAGAATGAGGCCTGAACTGAAGTGAATAGATGTCATAATGATGAAGAGCGAGACTTGAACTGAAGTGTTCAAACGTCATTGTCGTTGAAGAACGAGGCCTGAACTGATGTGAACAGACGTCATTTGCACGCATACATCAATATTAACTTTCTACACCTCCTGAAGCAGGAGATATGCTTGCTTTAGGCCTCCAGACTTTGAGTCTTCTCATGTAGTGAATGATCGATGTACCTGCAACTGAGTAAGGACTACCTGCACTAACATTACAAACTTGATTGCATATATATGGGTTAGTGACATCAGTATCCAAACCCTTGGGGGTTTCACAGTCAACCATGGCATTGCCATCGGTAAGCAGCTTTCGGTAGGTATCCACTTAAGTCCAACATTCTTAAAAATTCTACCAGTCGGTATCCACTTATGGCAAGGTCTAGGATTGTTCAATTTCTTATGCATAGTGGAAGACTTGTTGTTATTCCTAGTCTCAAAAGATTTAGCACTTGGTATCCACCTAGGACAAGTTTTAGGTTTGTTTTGCTTCTTATGCATAGTAGATGACTTACTATAACTCCTAGACTTAACAGGTTGAACCTTAGCAATGTTCCTCAATAAACAAGGAGGCACCATACGAGGTTGTGAACCTAAGATTCCATCCTTATGATGTAGTGCCCTTTTCCTAGCCTTTTCTAGATCATAGTTCTTGTCCAAGTCATTTATATCATAGGAGTTTTGAATCTTAATGCTTGGTTTCGACACTGTTTTCGAACTAATCCTAGAGGAGCTGGGAGCAGGAGTAGCTACATGTTGAGGTTTATCAAAACTAGAGGCAATTATCTTAGGCAAATAATGTGGAGTGACTGGTTTTGTCAAAACTTGTTCCGCATCAACTTGGGAGGCAAACCGTGTTTTTGAAAATTTTGGTCGTTCAGATCTAAACGCAGTCGGTTGTCTAACAACTGATTGGTTTCTATTCGATTGAAAAACTGGTTTCCCCAAGATTGATGGTTTTGCAAACTTAGTGTTCACATTATTCCCTGTTGCTTTTCTTAGCTCGTTCTTTAATGCAGTAATTGTGAAACCCTTTTCCAGAAGTTGAGCTTTGAATTCATCACTTTTACCAATCGAAGAGGTTGTTTGTTCTATCGTCTTAGTTCTCGTTTCTTTGATTGACTCATTAAGATTTTTACAATGCTTTTTCAAAGACTCATTTTCCTTGAGTAATTCAGCCACTTTTTGTTCCAATTCATTGTTTCTAGTTACAATAATCTCACTGTCATGTTTAGCCTTAACTTCATTACACATATCACATATTTCCGTAATACGGTTTTTCAGGTTGATGATTGTTAAGTTTTTTGCTTCTAGCTGAGCTTTCAAATCATTAGTCATAAAGAATTCACGGAAATCAGGAAGTTCCGGATTTTTACATGGTTGGTTAGTTTGAAAACTTTCTTCCTTTTGTTGCATTGCTATTTCAAGTGAAATACAATGTTTTTCAAGTTGTAAAAATCTGTTTGAAAGTTCATTAAAAACTTGTTTATCAACCATATCATTAGATTTAAACATCTCAGCCGTAAACAACGAACTTGACTCATCATCACGTTCAGCATCCTGATCACTTTTTCTCCCTTTATGACTCATATTTGTTGAATTAGAAATGGTATTGCTATCAGTCTTTTCCAACAAATATGTGTCATAAGTGAGCTTAATTTGATCAGTATGCTGCAGTTCATTAGAAAGCACATTATGATGTTCAGTTAGAGGTACCTCAGCATATGACACTTGTTCTTTTACCGGTCTGAAATCTGCATCCATGTCGTGTGTAACACGAGGCACTGAACTGCTGGTAGTGTCAAGCTTATCAGTCTCTGATCCGTTTCATATCGTGACAAATGGCCCAACATCCGATGCTTTACCCGAATCACCAATACCANGATCAGTATGCTGCAGTTCATTAGAAAGCACATTATGATGTTCAGTTAGAGGTACCTCAGCATATGACACTTGTTCTTTTACCGGTCTGAAATCTGCATCCATGTCGTGTGTAACACGAGGCACTGAACTGCTGGTAGTGTCAAGCTTATCAGTCTCTGATCCGTTTCATATCGTGACAACTGGCCCAACATCCGATGCTTTACCCGAATCACCAATACCATCACATGATTGCACCCGACATGCCTTCACCTTATCATCATACTTAAGTTTATGTTGTGCTCTTTCCTCAATGAACCTCTTCACATTACCCATGAGTTGGATGAGTGTATCTCTGAACGTGTCAACCTCAATTCCCGTGTGATCAGCAAAACACTTTTTCGAGGTGCATGGATGTAAAGTAATCCATGCCCGGATGATCTTCATCCGTTGTTAGGAACAACCGTTTTTTTGGCGACGTGTTTTCCTCATTTTGAAAATCGGGTTGTTGTCTGAAGTAATAACAAACCATAATTTTACGAACGGGTTACAGTCTGAAATAACTGTAAGCCATTTAGGCATGTTTTGAAAAACTTTTTGAACTTCTGTTCGAAGTTCATTTAAAGACCCGTGTCATTATTGAATGACATTTCTAGGTCCGTAAATGTTATCGATGCCAGAAGACATGCCTTGAAAAACTATTTTTGGTATTTTCTATTTTTTTGATTTTTATGGTTTTTGAAGATTTTATATTTTTCTATTTTCTTATGGTTTTAAAATATATACAAAGTATATTATTCAATTTAAGAAGATGTTGACCAGAATACCAAAAGGATATCGTTCTGCACGTTGTAGAAGTTGGTAGTCAACATTTCTTAAATTTTCACTACCAAAGCTTTCGAGGCTCCTGAATAATCGTCTGAATTTGAAGTTGCCATGATGTAATCTTAAACGGGATTTTACAACTCTTGTGACTTAAACCGAGAGATCGATTCTTTCTCGGGATTTTACTAAAGTCAACAAAAGAAACCGAAAGATGCAAACTGCGGGTTAGACTTAGAGTGAGATCTTGGATAAGTCACAATTAGCACTAAGTGTCAAGTCGCGACAAGTCAAGTTACAATAGATCCGATCATAATAAGTCAAGTCATAAAGATTAACTCACAACGTCAAATCACAATCAGACTAATCGAAACAACTTAAGTCACAACAATTTACCAAACGCAAGTAGTTAACAAATCACTAGAATCTCACAACTGAGTTAATCATTAGACACCTCCAAATCGCTGAATTTTAGCCTCCTCATTATGAAGCTTTGGTAGCTTCCCCCCAAAACGACAATCACCTACATGAGACCACTTCCTCCAAGTCGTTGAAGTGATGAAAAAAGTCTCATTGTATGAAGCTCAAAAACCCGAAGAAAATGATAACACCGAAGTAACAGGGTGATACACGAATCATCTCTGCGGTTATCAATCCCGGAATATATGATTAAGCTCGATCACATGACCCTGTTGTGCGTCCTCGATGTGCACATTACTTTGCGGTTTTGAGCAGTTGTCCATTCGTGGGAACAAGATATTAACATCTTCATTTCACCAAATGCTTTCCAGTTATCTTACATATAACAACTCAATCCATATTGTACACATGTACCCAACACAAGAAGAAACGATGACACCAAGGTAACAGGTTGAAGCACTGACCCTCCCTGCGGATATCAACTCCGGAATAAATGATTAAGCCCGGTCATGTGAACCTATTGTGCGCCCCTGATGTACACATATCTCTCCCCTGATGGTTGTGATCTCATCGGAATCATCATACCAATGTATACATGATTCATTAACCAGAAGCACTTTACCATAAATCATATCAGCTCGTATGAAGATGTCGATAAGTAATATCATCTCACACTCCAACTTTCCTTCTCATATTTCTTCTCACTGAAATCTGAAGTACAACATATCACAAGTATCAAGAGACCACTTCCCCCACGTAGTTGGAATGATACACCAGAAAAATGAGTTAAGACACTGATTATCTCTGCGGTTGTGACATGTGTCTTCCCGGAATATCTTCAATTAAGAAGTATAAAGCTCATCACGTGTACTCGTTGTGCATTCAGATGTATGTCTCCTTCCCCCTTGCTGGTTTTGATACCTCAGAATCAGCAACACATTATGCTTGAAACCATGTGAGAAGAACAATATTGGCTCAGATGTATTATGTGAGAATCAATTGCTTCAAAAACTCTTTAATGACTATTTTTACCAACCCTTATGTAGGCTATTTGAAGTGACCACTGATGAAGTAAACCCGATATATCTAACTTGTAGCTGAAGTAAAATTCCCCATTCTGGTGACTTAAGCTTACACTAATGTTGGAAGAACGGTGTAGAGAATTTAAGCTCCAAGCAAATCCCTAAGTACTCAATACTTAATCAAAGTATGATGCATTACCACCTCTTGCGATTATCCGCAACGTCATCTGCGTGTGACACTAAGTACTACAACGTAACTCCTTAAAGTGATAGTTAACCAAGTCTTCAACCATCCACCCCGACTGCTGGTAACTAGATAAACCAAGTCTTCGACTTAAATCTTAATCACGAACAAGTTATCATTGAAAGTCATGCATCCACCCAACCTCGACTTCAAGATAAAATAAGATCACACCTTTGTGGAAGTCAACTTCAATCTCAAATAAGGGATACCAAATAAACTCTGTGATCACATGACATTCCATGTCCAAATTCTTAGCCAACATTTTACTTTATGATCTTGTGGTTGGTTTACAAAGTGCACATTTGGAGGGACCATAATCCGTGATGAAAGAACAAAAGAACGGATCATTATTCAAGTGTGCAACTTCAATATCATGATAGTCATCATCAACACCTTGAGAAATAACTAGAGATTGGGTTTCTTGACTAGTCTGATTAGTACTTCTAGATGGTGCATCTTGATCGGAGATTGAAGAAGGTGAACCAGTTGAATCAGCAGGAGCCGGAGCAAGAGCTTCAGGAACTAGATGATCAACTTTCGTAGAGGCTTGGAAGTATTCATGAAACATAAATCCCAGTCATCCTTAGTAAGTAGAACATTAGATGTTGATGGAGAGTCGAATGACCATTCTTCAAACATGAATCAACATGTGGTATATTCACACTTCTCCCCCTCAAAAATTGCATACGAGGTTTGCCATTTTTGATTGAGTAGCAAGTGAATAAGAATACAATCAATCATGTAGTTTATTCACACTTCTCCCCCTCAAAAATTGCATACGAAGTTTGCCATTTTTGATTGAGCATGTGAATAAGAATACAATCAATCATGTGGTTTATTCACCCTTCTCCCCCTCAAAAATTGCAAACGAGGTTGCCATTTTTGATTGAAAAAGTGAATGAGAATTTGATCAAAGATTAGTAGATCCACTTGATGACTGAATGAACATGGAGAGAGCATGAAGCATGATGTTTAGAATGGTCAGCAATAAGAAGATTTCTCTTCTTTCGAAGATAAGGCGAACTAAATCATACACCTTTCTTTCCTTTGATGAATAGGGCCTGAAGTGTTGTCAGCAGACACCATTATGATGAAATTGAGAACCGAGACTTGAACTGCGATGTTCAAACGTCATAATGATGAAGAGCGAGGCCTGAACTGATGTGAACAGACGTCATAGTCGTTGAAGAACGAGCCTTGAACTGTTGTGTTCAAACTTCATAATCTTTGAAGAACGAGGCCTGAGCTGAAGTGAACAGACGTCATAGTCATTGAAGAGCGAGGCCTGAACTGATGTGAACAGACGTCATTATGATTAGGACCGAGGCTTGAACTGTTGTGTTCAAACGTCATTGTAGACATACATCAACATTGACTTTCATGATCTCCTGAATTAGGAGAAATTCGTGCTTTAGGCATCCAAACTTTGAGTCTTTCTATGAAGTGAATGATCAATGTACCTGCAACTGAGTAAGGACTATCTGCACTAACATTACAAACTTGATTGCATATATATATGGGTTAGTGACATTAGTATCCAAACCCTTGGGGGTTTCACGGTCAACCATGGCATTGCCATCGGTAAGCAGCTTTCCGGTAGGTATCCACTTAAGTCCAACATTCTTAAACATTCTACCAGTCGGTATCCACTTATGGCAAGGTCTAGGATTGTTAAGTTTCTTATGCATAGTGGAAGACTTGTTGTTATTCCTAGTCTCAAAAGATTTAGCACTTGGTATCCACCTAGGACAAGTTTTAGGTTTGTTTTGCTTCTTATGCATTGGAGATGACTTACTATAACTCCTAGACCTAACAGGTTGAACCTTAGCAATGTTCCTCAATAAACAAGGAGGCACCATACGAGGTTGTAAACCTAAGATACCATCCTTATGATGTAGTGCCCTTTTCCTAGCCTTTTCTAGATCATAGTTCTTGTCCAAGACATTTATATCATAGGAGTTTTGAATCTTAATGCTTGGTTTCGACACTGTTTTCGAACTAATCCTAGAGGAGCTGGGAGCAGGAGTAGCTACATGTTGAGGTTTATCAGAACTAGAGGCAATTATCTTAGGCAAATAATGTGGAGTGACTGGTTTTGTCAAAACTTGTTCCGCATCAACTTAGGAGGCAAACCGTGTTTTTGAAAATTTTGGTCGTTTAGATCTAAACGCAGTCGGTTGTCTAACAACTGATTGGTTTCTATTCGGTTTTGAAACAGGTTTCCCCAAGATTGATGGTTTTGCAAACTTAGTGTTCACACTATTTCCTGTTGCTTTTCTTAGCTCGTTCTTTAATGTTGTAATTGTGAAACCCTTGTTCAGAAGTTGAGCTTTGAATTCATCATTTTTGCCAATCAAAGAGGTTGTTTGCTCAATATTCTTAGTTTTCATTTCTTTGATTAAATCACTCAGTTCTTTGCAATGATTTTTTAAAGACTCATTTTAATCAAGTAATTTAGCCACTTTTTGTTCCAATTCAATAGCATCACAATCATGTTTAGCCTTAACTTCATTAGACATATTGCACATCTCAGTAATACGATTTTTCAGGTTGTTGATTGTCAAGTTTTTGGTTTCTAGCTGAGCTTTCAAATCATTAATCATAAAGAATTCACGGAATTCAGGAAGTTCCGGATTTTTACATGGTTGGTTAGTTTGAAAACTTTCTTCCTTTTGTTGCATTGCGATTTTGAGTGAAATACAATGTTTTTCAAGTTGTAAGAATCTGTTTGAAAGTTCATTATAAACTTCGTTATCAACCATATCATTTGATTTAAACATCTCAGCCGTAAACAACGAACTTGACATATCATCACGTTCAGCATCCTGATCACTTTCTCCCCCTTTATGACTCATATTTGTTGAATTGGAAATTGTATTGCTATCAGTCTTTTCCAACAAATTTGTGTCATAAGTGAGCTTAATTTGATCAGTATGCTGCCGTTCATTAGGAAGCACATTATGATGTTCAGTTAGGGGTACCTCAGCATATGACACTTGTTCTTTTACCGGTTTGAAATTTGCATCCATGTCATGTGTAACAGGAGTCACTGAACTGCTTGTAGTGTCATGCTTATCCGTCTCTGATCCTTTGCATATCGTGACAACTGACCCAACATCCGATGCTTTACCTGAATCACCAATACCATCACATGATTGCACCCGACATGCCTTCACCTTGTCATCATACTTAAGTTTGTGTTGTGCTCTTTCCTCAATGAACCTCTTCACATTACCCATGAGTTGGATGAGTGTATCTCTGAACGTGTCAACCTCAATTCCCATGTGATCAGCAAAACACTTTTTCGTCATCTGACTGTAATGGTCATACTCCAAAGTGAATTTCGAATCGACGAACACTTGGAGTTGTTTGTTGATCACACAAAGGGCAGCCATGGATCCCATTTTGGAAGATTCTCCTTGGTCAAGTTGTTGTTGTAGTTGATCTAAGTTAAGNTGAGTGTATCTCTGAACGTGTCAACCTCAATTCCCATGTGATCAGCAAAACACTTTTTCGTCATCTGACTGTAATGGTCATACTCCAAAGTGAATTTCGAATCGACGAACACTTGGAGTTGTTTGTTGATCACACAAAGGGCAGCCATGGATCCCATTTTGGAAGATTCTCCTTGGTCAAGTTGTTGTTGTAGTTGATCTAAGTTAAGAATCATTGTGCATGTGAAAGTCTGAACATCTTGACCAAAGAGTGTTGCAAATGCACGTTCAAATCCCATCTCGAATCCAGTTCCCTCTAAACGTACCGAAAGGTGTGAATGAAGTTGTCGAAAACATTCAATGCAACTATCCTTTGCATTATCCGGCAATTTAAGTGGCTGGTGAAACTCATTATCTTGATAATTTGAGCACGAAGATTCCATATTAGCATTACCAGACTCAAAAGCATTTGTCTCAGCAATGACCGAAACCGAAGAGTTTGTCATTATATGAACGTGCACGAGATTTTACAATTCTATGATCGTCGGATTTTACAAAATCAAGAAGAAACCGTGAAATGATGATTGTCTGAATGTGTTATGAGAAACTGTTTAATTGGTTAAAAATGAAAGTGAATCCAAATCAACACCGTAGTTAAATCCGATAAACTCGACAATATCTCAACCCAAACATTACCCAAAATAATTCACAATCTCGGAATCTAGAAGCTCAATCAAAAACCGTTGTCCAAACCCGAAAATGTCTCAACCCAAAATATCACTCAATCTCGGAATATTGAAGCACAACGAAAAACGTGGACTTAAATTGTACCAATACAATGTCTACCCAAACTAAAGTCCAATCAAAAGAATATACCACTACAAAAATACAGCCCAAGTAAAAATAAAAAAATTGTCCCTAGTAGATGTAGCAGCCCAAGGAAGAAAAACGAAGCCCAGTCCAATCACTTAATCTCCACCCTAATTTCACGCTATAAAATACACACTAATCCCAACTTAACCCTAATCACCCTTAACCAATATGCAGCCACACAAAAAATACGCCTCTCCCTTTCTTATTCTTGTTCTTATCACCGATCACCCACAAACCAGATGCCACAAAAAGAAAATTATTCTTCCCCTTGAATCTGTGATAACCAAACGAAGTACAAACGAGGAACAGCTTCAAGGTCGTTGATACATCAAGGTAGGTGTATGAATCTTGAAAAAAAAATGTTTTTGTTATACCGAATGAAAGGAGGTTATGAGACCTTAGGGTTTTGTGCCTTCTTTAAAATTCGAACATTAAAAAATCAAACTTCTTAAATTGATCAATGATGAACAAGTCTCTTGTGGTTGAGTTCTTTTGAACGAATGTTTGCTGGTAAAAGGAGATGGCTGAGATCTTTAGTACATTTACTTTTCGTTTCTTGTTTTGTGTTACTTATAATGACGAACAAAAGTTGGAAACAAAAACGATTGTCTTTTGTTCAATCAACAAAAAGGTTCGGATTTGACGATTGTTATGCTCTCTTTGAAACATGAATTCTGAGATCTATTAGTTTGTTTATCCTTTTTGTTTCTTGTTCTATAACAGGTTAGTGTTAGGATATAGATGTTGGACTTGTTGTTGCTTCAGTTTTGGATTTAAGAATCTGGGCAGTGTTTGGTTTAGGCTAAACTCAAAAAGGTAATCGCTACAAATGAAACTTGAATTAATCGCTATCACCAAAGATTGTCACTAATCGCTATCCCAGTTAATCGCTAACCCAGCTAACCTCTAACCCAGCTAATCGCTACAAAATTATTTTGGACTAAACGATATTACAAGTGAAACGCTAGTATAAAATTTGGCACTAATAGCTGGTAAAATGAGCCAGTCGCTATTATGCTGGACAATCGCTAAAGGAAAAAAAAAGTTAAACGCTAGAATGGACTGAAATAGCCAAACGCTATGAAAGAAGACAAAAGGGACCACAAGCTGTCACTTTCCAAGCTGTTTTGTTCTTTTGTCTATATCAACCCTTGGGCTAATAGTCACTAAACGCTGCCAAAAAACAAGGAAAACAAAACAGAACAACAACTTTCAGCGATTCAACAATATAACCAAGACTTAGACACTAGCATATTTTTGCCAAAACAAACTTCAACAACTTGCTAATAAGATAACCGATAGAGGAATTTGTTTTGACACAAATTAACTACGAACCAGTTTAAACAAAGTAAACGAAACAAAGAAAGCAAGAAAAACCAAGTCGAACCAAACAAAAACTCAAGAATCAAACTGAAAATACGAGAGCAAGCTATCCCTAAGATCTAACAATGACTCTAGATACCAATTGTAGGACATTCATTATGATAACATGTATTGGTTCTTGTATTTATGGTTTGAATTAGAGAAGATTTTTAGAGAGAGAAAGAAGTTGGGAGTTTTCTAGAGAGAGAAAGTGAAGAGAAATATGGAAGATTAGATTAGATGAATGAAAAGCTCCAACCCTCTCTCTTGGGTGGGAGAGGGTATTTATACAAACTACTTGGTGCCTCATGAAACAGGCTGTAGAGTGAGTACAGTGGGTGAAGACCTGACTCACTCCACGAATACTATTTACATACTAATTAACTATTAATCTACTAACTAATATGATAAATACTACGAGCTACTTAATGCTAAACTACACTCAGGGTGACCGAGTCTTTAAGTGAATAAACGTATTCCTAACACTAATTAATGCCCAAACCTAACACCTTTAATTAATCCTAGATTTCTATTTATATGGTGAAATAATCTTATGGGAGCAAAAAGTCACAAATTAACTTCGATGACAAGTTTCATATACCAATGTCATGTTAAAAAGATAATTATCAAATTCCATCTTCGACGCGCGCGACAGAATTTACATCTTATTAATGTATTGTACATCGTAGTTTCTGCATAGCACGATTACAAATACAATTAAGAATTATCGTGTTGCAACGTTGTACATCACCTGCAGTGGGTTCACAAATTTATTGACGTATTTCATGGGCTTGATTATAAGGTCATTAAGTGTGAAGCTTGGTAAGTGTAAGTATATTTGAAGCAATACCTCAACTTAGGCGATAGTCAATATTAAAACCAAAAGACGAAGCTGTTTGACTTGCTCATTCAGTTGCAGCACCTCTTATCAAGGTTTCTCAATTGGGTCTGATTTGAAATGAAAATGAGCATACCTTCAAGATTTGTAGAAAACTTGCAGCCGCTCAGTAAAGTCCTAGCCAAAACAATTTTAGAAGTTAAAATCAGGAAAAGAAATTGTCCCTCTTTGCCAAAAAGCCCCTAATATATGCTGACGCTGAATCATATGTTTAAGAACGATCCAAAACTGATGACACAATTTAACCTCATATATACCTTGCTTTCCATGATAGAAGCTTCACCACCATGGGATGTCTAACATCATCTAGTATCTTGTTTCGGGCTAAGGCCGAGGACCATGCAGTGCCAAGTGGCTCCATCTTTTGTGAGCACGAAATCTTTATCCCGAGCTTAGTCTCAAAATCCTTTAAAAAGATGAGCATGACCTGCATAAAACAGCGCGTACATAAATTTATTGCAGCACCAACTGAGCATCCAAACGCCATAGTCCACCTCTTCATTTTATTCCTTACCGGTAATAAAGGCGATTGCACCAGCAACCCAAAATGCCCATGACTCATGGCACCACAAATGTTGGTTGCAACCTCTTTTTCAAGTGTCACCTTCCCATCAGTTGACCTACATAAAATCATAAGGAAAAAACAAAATTAACAAAACCCCTAAATTATGACAAAACCCTAATTTCAAAATCAAAAAATATTGAAAAAAAAGTGACACAAATATCTCAAATAAATTATCATCAGTTATAGAACACGATAGGTCGATCTATAATTTTATAACTTAATTTCAAACTATTAAATAAAAGGAAGCAACACTTCATATTCATGTGAACGAGGAAGAAGCCTCCGCCGCGCTGCGGCGGGTTGATGTTTTTTTTTTTTTTTTTTTTTGCCATTTGTGTTTTGTTCAATGTACATCATAGCATGCTTGCTAAAAATGTGTGCTTCCCTGCAGTTTACTTTATACATAATGTTTATTGCAGCTATGCTGCAAACAGTGGTCAAAATGTGCGCCGAAATATATTTTCGGCAGCTAAACGATCGTTAGTTTTAGTCTAACGGCATATTAAGGTTTTTCTTATCAGCGTTCCTAGATCGATTACATAAGTTTTTCTAGAGGCTTTACATGGTTGCCTTACAAAAGATTATGCGACTTCTTGTGGTGCTATTCGTCACGTTCATGTTCGCCGGTCTTAGCTTTTTGGCGTCCACAGTTTCTGGTTGTATGACTTCGTCTCCATCCTTTCTCGATGTTACTGTAATACCCCGTAATTTACCTAGTCATTAATTATCGCTAAATACGAAGTAATTAACTATAAAGGTTTAATTAACCATTTTCATGTTTAAATATTTGCTTTTACTTAAGTCGTGAAATGACAAGTGTTGTTGCCGAACAAACATTGTGACGAAACTCACGTACTGTTTTAGTGAAACCCGCACGCGTACCTATACAAACTTTGTAACGGCATAAACTGAATATTGGTTATCCGGAAATAATAAACTTTGATTTTATATTCTTAATATAAAAACGCCCTCATAAATTTTATTTTTAACGTCCACACAAACGTCGAGAACGCAAATTACATTAGAGCTCACAGAACACGGGGCACACTAAATACCTACAAGATTAATAAAACACAAATAAACTCTTTCTCCAGGTTACACCAAAAAGTCACTTCATCCCATCTTGTTATTTACAAAACATATTACAAAAGAATGAAATAAAATACATATACATAAATAAAGAGAGATATACTCGACCTTTCTCTCACTTTTATCCCCACATGCAAAACCCACGTTCTCCTTCCCTCTCTCCTCTGCACCTTCATCCTCGCCTCCATCTGAAACAATTCAGACTGAGTCTTAATCGATGTCAACAAAACAACAAAGGGGTTGTCCTACCCTTCGCAAGACTGACCTCTTTTGTCTAACCTTGAAGTCAACACAAACCCACAAAGGGATGACTAGGCTATGATGAAGCTATTCCTCTTTTTGCTATAGAATCAACTGGTATCAAGGATAGAATGGGTTAGACACACCTTGTTTATTTTCTTTTAACCCAATCGAATCACAAGTAAGTCCACACACTCCAAAGATTTACCAAAGCAAAATATCATAGTTGGTGTAGAAAGGGCAAACGAGTTCTGTGGAAGAAAAGGGTGTGGATTTGCTTGTGACGGATTCAGATTTATTTTTGATTCTTGGTCTCCTTTGTTAATCGACTCTCAAACTCTTGTAAAGGTTTTCTTAAATTCCTTCCTCTTTGTAAATTTCTGATATTATACTGTTGTTGAAATTTGGGGTTACAAGTTGTAAACTTGTACTGATTTATATTTATCAATCGGTTCATATAGATACATATATAATCTGTGGATGATTCTTATTTATTGTTGTTAATCTTGTGTGGTAAAGCTTATAATGGAAAACCGAGAAAACTAAAACAAAGATTAAAACTATATTGGCTCGGATTTGGAAGTACTCATACAGTTTGGCTCGTTTCTTTTGATTTGCTTATTTTGCTTTATTGTCATGCTATTTTGATTTTCTGGCTTAATTGACTGGATGCGATGGATGCTAAAACCTTTGTGTAGCGTTAAATTTGGTTTAAGTGTGTTAAAACCCCCTTTAGCGTTAGGATTTTGTATGTGTTGAGAAACCACAGTGTTGGTGTTGCTTACTTCTAAGATCCTATGCTTAATAGCTTATTTTCTAAATACCAAGTTATGTTGGGTTTGACCCGGATCAAAACCCACTGTGGTCGCACCTCAGTGGTGGATTTTAATGTGTTTTGTTTGTTTTGTGCGGAAGTCTCGGGTGCTCACAGCAGCCCTTGGCTGCGTTTGTTGCGCCGTGAACCAAACAACCAAGGCTGCGCTTGGTTTGTTGCTAGTGTTGGACCACAGCAATCCGCAAGGGTGCTGTTGGTTTTCGTTGATTTTCTGTCCAAGCGCAACAGCCCACAAAAAGGGGTGTTTAGGCTTGCTTATTTCAGCCCCTAAAGGGTGCGTTTTGTTTGCTTATTTTTCAGCACAAAGGGTGCGTTGGAGCTGCTGATTTTAGCCCCTAAAGGGTGCGTTTGGTTTTGTGTATAACAGCCCACAAGGGGGCGTTTGTTTCTGCTTGTTTTCAGCCCACCAGGGATGTTTGAATCTGTTTGTGTTTCAGCCCAATGGGGCGTTTGGTTTTGGTTTTCCACGTGGCCAAACAACCCACAAAGGGTGAGTTTGGTCCGATTATGTTTTAGCTCGCGAGGGTGTGTTCGGTTTACCTTACGACTTGATTTCCGACTTGTTTCACCTCACTCGACCATGAGTTTCGTAAACGTACTTTATAACTCAAGATTACATATATACTTAACACGTCACAACTAAACTTATAAGTTTTAAACATGCTTATTAATTTATATCGCATATTTAGCTTATATAAACTTGATATGGTTTTATAAAAACTTAAGTGAGTTTTACAAATTCTAAACCGGATATTTACTTGAACATATACATTGTAACTTATAGTTATCATGAGCAACTAAAAGGTATACGCGGGTCATACCCGATTTTCGTCGCAAATCGACACTTAGATTATTTTCTATCATAACCGGACTAAAAGACGAAAAATGAAATATTATATTTCCCACTAAACAACTTATATTAATATATACAAACATATGCTTTTATAAATACATAATTTATCATCCACTAACTATCTTATTTTCGTTAAATTAAACTTATGAATATACTATTTGTTAACAACATCTTTATATCTTCTGACCACGCCTATTATTCACGACACTTTACTTGTGATTATTTTTCCACACCTTGTCTATCGGATACTTTAGTAATGAATACTTATTCGTCATGTATACTTTATACTTATATATATACTTATGCACTTCCAAGAGCCAATACTTGCAAACACTTAGAAAATTGTTTTAAACTGAAATGTTGCCACACAAGAAACAATCACACAAACACTCTAAAATTTTAAACCCATCGAGTCTTAAACTGAAACTGTGAACTAAAACATGCCTTATTAATCTAGGTCGCGTGTCGGTGCCACACACTATCCGATTCATTTCACTATCTGACTGTTATTTGCTGAGGTGAGTCATAGCCCCTCTTTTATCTATTTTGAACTCTTTGGGGGAGATACATGCTTATTTTACTTACAAATTTTACCCATTTATCTTAAACATTTTACTCGATTGATGAAACACTCTATTTGTTTATTGAAACATATTACATGCTACAAACATAAACACAAGTATTTTTCTGTGTGCTACCATGATTATTATTGCCTAAGACACACTTTTGCCACTGAAAGTCCCTCATATCATGAACTTTAGTCACTTGCGAGTGAACGCGAATATAGTGAATAGATCTATTGGCAGCTGACGCCCCATTTGTGCTAGCCGGATAGGTAGCCAAATGCACTTTATTTGAAAAACAATAGGATGTTGGCAAACTCCTACACGAGGGCACTATTACTTACATCATTTCTATGATGTCTGTTACTTACATCATTTTTATGATGGCACACATGTTAAGGGTTGCGTTCATGAGACTTAGAGCAATAAGGCGGTACTGTAGTCATGATACAGTACTGCAACTACTAAATTTATGGGCATATAACAACGTAGCCCGCTGTTTATTAAACTTGAAGCTTGTGCTCAGCTGATTTTTAAAAACACTATTGATTCACTCAACTATTGACCCGGTTAGGGCAAACAACAAACGAACTACGGGTGTATGAAAACGTAACCCACTATTTACTTCATTATCTCACAAACTCGAATCACTTTAACTGATTTTATATAAACTCTATGAATTCACCAACCTTTGTGTTGACACTTTTTAGCATGTATTCTCAGGTTTCCTAAGGTGATAACTTACTGTTGGAGGCACTTGGCAATTGGCATGGCATGATCATAGATGACTCTGATAAACAGTTGGGACCACTTCATTTATTTTATAAACCTCTTTCCGCAATACTTTTGAAATATGTAAACCCATTGTTTTTAATAGTGAAATTTATTCTAAACGGTTGAGATAAAAACCGTTCTTTGTACCTCATGTTATGATACTAGTTTAGTAACACCTCAATACATGTATGCTTCCGCTGGACCTGATTTTGGGGGTGTTACAGTTCCACCTTCACTTTTGTCAGCCATTATTCTGCAATACAGATGTGTATCAGTGAGGGACAACTTATTGTGCAGTTTTTCACTAACTAATGCAATTTCATGTAAATGTGCGCATCAGCAAGTTAGCAAGTAAAGTTTGTGCAAAATAGAATGCTCAAATGGAAGCTAAAGATCATAGTATACTAAAATGCATGCCATCAAAAGTTGCGTGGTTGTTATTTTTTTAAATATAAGGTAAAAATGTTGGTATCGCGAGCTAAACGGTGTCAAAATCTGGTGTACCTTTATTTTTCTCAGAAAATCTTTGTACACTATGTTTTTTGTTGTATTCGGAGGCTGGTCACCCTGAGGGCCTATAATAACTTTCAATCCTATTGGCGATGTTGCTCTGGAAAGCGCGACATAGAGCTGCCCGTGTCCAAATATAGGCTCTGGTAAGTAAACGCCAATTTTATTTAAAGACTGCCCTTGACTTTTATTGATTGTCATTTCGTAACAAAATTTGATGGGAAACTGTTTCCGCTTGAAAACAAAAGGCATCTTCTGGTCTCTAACCGTCAAAATTATCCTTGGAATGACAACCTTTTATCCTATTCTCATCCCAGTGATTATCTTTGCTTCAGTCACTTTTGTTAGTAGCTAAGTAGTAATCATGCGCGTCCTGTTACAGAGTCCGCCGGTCAAGTTTAGGTTACGGAGTAGCATAACCGGAACACTAACTTTCAGTTCAAGTTTATGGGGGGTATCCCTACAAATTTCATTGAGTTCAGGTACTCTACAGGATATAGGAGTTTTGTTGCTCCGCCATCGTTTGAAAGAGGTACCGCATTGTCCACACTTATGTAGAAATGCGATGGTGCCTGAAATTCTATCTAGTATTTGTGCGTTTATCAGGTCGGTTGTGTCATTCTTTGGACATACTATAGCCTTTTCCTGGAAACTGGAAGCAGTTGGTGTTTGCAACGAATAAGCATCATATAATAATTCTATTAACTGCATCAGTTCATCTTCTGTTGGTGGGAGACAGTGATTGTCTGGTATGCGAACCCATAAGGTATCTAGTGAGTCTTCAGCGTCCGGTGTACCAACATTCCCGTCACCTATCTCAAGTAACCATTCAGAGAACCTTTTGGATTCGTCTTGCTCCAAATCTTTCATGGACGGCCTTTGTAGCCTCATGTTTTCTACCAGAAAAAATAAAAATCTTGAAGTAAGGCCACAAGTACGATTCTGCCACGAATGCTGCAATAATTGTGTCCTTGGAAGCCCCTTTTTTAACTGGCAAGGTTTGGCGGAAATCACCACCCACCATTATTGGTTTGCCTCCAAACAATAATTGCGGCTTATCCAGTATGTCCCTAAAAGTGATATCCAATGCTTCGAAACACTTTTTTTCACTCATAGGAGCCTCATCCCATATTACCAATTCTGTCCGCCTTAACAGCTCAGCCAACTGAGTGTTTTTTTAATCATACAAACTGACTCGTCAATTAACTGAAGGGGTATTTTAAATCTTGAATGTGCAGTCCTCCCTGATGGTAGTAGCAGTGACGCTATACCCGATGAAGCAACTGCAAGGACTATCTTTCCCTCCGCTCGGAGGGTTGTAATTACTGCCTTCCACAGGAAAGTCTTGCCACTTCCCCCATGGCCGTAAACGAATACCAATTCTTGATTTTTATTATTGACAGCTTGTATAATGGTATCAAACACATTTCTTTGTTGATCGTTTAGCTGTGGAATGAGTCGCCTACTTTCTGCGGCCATTTCTTTTCTGTTATAACTGATGCGCGGGATTGCGACCACGCACTTGGGTTTTACCTCTCAAGGGATCTTGAGAAGCTTGTAATCCCCACCAGGCAGTGTACCTCACCGATGTAGTATAGTGTAGTGGCAAGTACTGGGGGATTGATCGTTCTCTGCGGGAATAGTGTCGTTATGATTGAAAAACTACTCTAATAGGTCTAAGGGTGAGGGAAGATTCTTTTTGTAACTTTATGTTTTTAGGAAAGCAAGTAAAAATCTCGGGTTTTGGAAGAGTGGGCGGAATTAGTTGCTAGTCAACTAATCCAAATTACTACTAATGCAAATAAAATAAAATAACAAGAAAGTAAATGGTTGTGAAAACTATAATGGAGAGAAATGTGTTTACTTAGATTTCCTTACTCCCTAACTATCTTTTACTGATTGATTAGTGTGTATTAATTGCGTGGATGACGGATTGTATTCCTTAATAACATTTGTAGGGGTACGGACTTCCCCTAACTCTATGAGATCCTACTTCACTCCTATGTCGAGCCGGCTAGGAAGCTCCTAACATGGGATCACTAAAATTCACTCATGCATTAAATACAACCAAAATAACCTTAGTACACCTTGGTTCATGTTTCTTAAGACGTTCAAGCATGTTACCAACCGGAAGTCTGCCAGTTTTCTTAAGCCTAACATCGATAATCACCCATCAATACAATTAATAACACACCATTCAATCAATAATTAATAGTTAGGTTTCATTAGATCTAAGCAAACACAAAGAAAATTTAGCCTAGCATGTTAAACGAAAGACAAGAATAAGATAGAATCAAACAACACATAGACATATTGAATGATTAATTGATTACTTATCTTCAATGTAACATGAGAGATCCAATGGTATAAAACCCTTAAAAAAGCTGCAAAAATCGTCTAGGGTTTCTCTCTAAAAAGTTCCACATGAATGACTAAAAATTATGCGAATATATATAGAAAAACAGATCTGACGGCGTCACGTTGTGTGCTTGACGCCGTCACCTCGCCGTGGTTAGGGTTTCTTGATAGTGTTCTTGACGCCGTCCCCCTTTAATCTCCAAAATTTTGTTCTGGCCCGTCAAGGTCTGACGCCGTCAAGAGGGGTCTTGACGCCGTCTGGAGTAATGTTCCAGCAGATTTTGACACTTTGTCGAATTCTTCACTTTTATGCTCCGAAATCGTCCAAAATGCTTCCTTTTCTAGAATTTCTCTCCAAAGTACCTAAAATGACAAAAGGAACGATTTAGGGCGATATTTGATCAAATAAATACGATTTAGGGCTTAAATGACCCCTGAAAAGCGGTACACTTTTCGCCTCATCAAATACCCTTACACTTGAGATTTGCTTGTCCTCAAGCAAATGCGCTTTTATTCTAATCAAAATACAAGTTAGGGGTCATTTAACACTAATATAAAAGTAATTACAACAAATAATCGTTCCACTTTAATCATAATAAGCACGGAGATTACACACTAGCACCTCACAAGTAGTGTTTAGATACTCACATCTCTCAGGTGTCATAGAATTATATCTCATAAATGAAAATGGACAATATCTCTCACTACCTGTCATAGCAAATAGATTACCATAGGCTTGGGAAAGGATCGAAAACCTTCTCCACTAGGCGTAAGCACCTAAGATAAACTATCAAAGAGGACTTTATAAAAGGGTTGTAATGAGGTGTAGGGATATGATAAACACGGTTTTGTTAGAAAAGGGATATTTTACTGGTGGCGAGTTAAAGATCTTGATTAATTACATGTACAATATGGCGTTACTAAGCCAAGACTAGACTCGACTAACGCTAATCAAAAACTAACAAAAACATAAAATAAACATAAAAAGAAACGGGATGGTAGTCCGTATGTTTTTTCTGCTTTTCTTTTTCTCATTTTTTTGCATTTTTCTTGATTTTTCGATTTTTTTTCTTCATATACTCTTGCCCTACCATCCAAAATAATACATCATAGGGGCCTCGGTTCTCCCCTTACACTTGAACTTTTACATACTTTACAATTAACTATTCTAATGACTCGAATTAAGATAATCGAAACACTTAGAGTACTTTTAAAATATTTAGCACATATGGGGGTAATAATGTTGTTCTTCCCCATTACTTCATTACACTAGTACTTTACCCATGAGTCCCAATCGTCCCAAACAATATGTACAAGGATATGACTCGACTTAGCAACCATGTAATCAATTAGATAATTAACTAAGGGTTTAACAAATGTTGTCCCAATAATGCACTAAAGGTGAGTGCATACAAGGTAGGCTAAGGCGATTTGGGTGTACATTTAAGTGGGGTGTAACAAATTCTTCCTTTAAGTAAAATGCTTAAAGTTAGAAACGAAAAGGATAGGCTCGGAGGGGTGTACTAGGGGTATCGTGTACTAAAAATGAGTACAACGCTAAGGGTGTGGGAGAATTACTTGACCGATGTAGCCAAAGTAATTATAACAAAAACACAGGTGTAAAACAATGGGTTATTCATAATGCCTCTTATCATGTAGTAAATCTAACTACACGAATGTAGTCTCACTTATAGATTCGGGATGGTCCTAACGCAAGTTCTAGAATCTAAGTGCTACTGGTACACACATCATAATATTAAAATTAAATGCTTTTCCTACCAATTCTAGGGGCGAACCTCACATATTTGGGGTGGAAAATTTTTTAGTGGTACGGTTTTTGTGCTAGTCATATAACTCCTATCCATGAGACGCTCATTAAGACCAAAGTTTCACTCCTAAATGTTGTAAAAAANGTCCCCAGTGTTCAAATAACAAGATGTAAAAGTAAATAAGGTAAAGAATGAAATCAAATACTCCCCTGATTCGCTGGGTAGATAAAGGGGTAACATGGTTAGATCTTCTTCCAAGAAAATGAACACTCAAAGCTTTCCTTTCCGAAATATAAATCATCTTCTTGTCCAAAATAACCTGTTAAACCTGAGAAAACAAACACGAAACCGACATAACATCGGCGGGATAAATCTGTATAAGGATATAATGCTTGTGGAATGAATATTTTGCAGATTTCTGGAGTTTATAAGTTAGAGATTCTATAAAGCACTTTATGATTCCGGAAGAAAAACAAAACTTTCAAAAAATTCCAGAAAACTAAACTTGACGGCGTCAGCCTGGAGCTTGACGCCGTCAGAAGTGATCTGACAGATTTCTCATGTTAAGTTTCCGGAAAATTTCTGGAAAAACTCAATTCTTACTTCCTAGAAATCCTGCAAAATATCATTATGACTCGATACAAGCATTTGACTCAAACAATTACTAATATGTATGCTAATTTAATATTGTTATGATTCACGTTCATTTGTTCTTATAAACCGATTTGGATTTCCCTTACACTTATCTTTTGCAAAATACCTTTATATGTAGTTAAGACGAAGTTAAAAACAAAATAAAGCATTTTCACAATTTAGTTTGAAGCATGAATCAATAACGATAAAAATTAAACGTACATACGGAAGCAAATAAAATCAAACAAACAAATAAATAAACACACAAAGCAAATAAAGCTTGGGTTGCCTCCCAAGAAGCGCTTTTCTTTATTAACGAGTCTTGTAGTTAGACTTAAAGTCACCGGCTCATCTAGTGTCACTAATGCTCACATACCCGAGTGTGAGCCACCTAATTGTCGCCTCATCCTTCTTATAATCATCATTGAGCTCTAAACATCCACGATAGTACCTCTTATTCTTTTCATGGGGGTACTTAAGTCCTTTTCTAATATCACTCTCACTCAATATACCATAGGGGGGAAACCTAATTACATTTCTCATAGAAATTTTTTATATCTAGGGGGTGTGTACGGGGCATTTGATAAACAAAATCTCATCCCATCTGAGAATGTAATTAAACCTTTCTTAGTTTTTATCCAAGTTGGTTAATCTTGTTTGATAGGTTCTTCCCGAACACACTTTGGGTGAGGTTCTAGTCAATAAACATCTTAGGTCTTCCATAACCATAAGTCCCCGCCCCCCCCTTTGATAGGTTAAAGCTCCCACACAGACATGCAAGGTCTTAGCCCTAGCAAAATTTATTCCTTGATATTCTAACTCATTTTACGCGGATAGATTTATTGCTTTCAGCACGCGAATTATGTTCATTGGCAAAGTGAGTTAAGGTAGGCGTCAAAGCTTCTAAATCCAATTTTGCAAGGGAATTGCATGTTAAACAAACTATATTTCCCAATCTTTGTTCTAGGGTCAACATAATTTAGAGGGTTAGCTCTTTCCTCTCATTCAGGGTCATCTACTACTTCCTCGTTCCCTAGGTCCTCATTGGAATCTGACGAATAGTAAAAAGGGCCATTTTCATAGTCGGCAGTCATGGTCAGATTCGTCCATATCCGAATGGTTGTCAAAGTGATGATCGGGTGATAGGTTTGGTGGGTTTTCGTTTTCGACAATAGGGGGCAGGTTGGGCAATTGAAAATTCCTACGGCGGAAAACACGAATAACAGGGATCAAACGATCAATATTACTCATGAAGAAGTATTACGAACAAAGGCACAAAGAATAAGATAAACTAAAGAAAAACCTATAAAAATAAAATAAAAATCTCACTAGAAAGGAATCTAGTGAGTAGACCTAATAAAATAAAAATTCAACCTAAACAATAACTATTCCCCGGCAGCGGCGCCAAAAACTTTGATGCGCGGGATTGCGACCACGCACTAGGGTTATACCTCTCAAGGGATCTTGAGAAGCTTGCAATCCCCACCAGGCAGTGTACCTGACCGATGTAGTATAGTGTAGTGGCAAGTACCGGGGGATTGATCGTTCTCTGCGGGAATAGTGTCGTTATGATTGAAAAACTACTCTAATAGGTCTAAGGGTGAGGGAAGATTCTTTTTGTATTTTTATGTTTTTAGGAAAGCAAGTAAAAAATCTCGGGTTTTGGAAGAGTGGGCGGAATTAGTTGCTAGTTAACTAACCCAAATTACTACTAATGCAAATAAAATAAAATAACAAGAAAGTAAATGGTTGTGAAAACTATAATGGAGAGAAATGTGTTTACTTAGATTTCCTTACTCCCTAACTATCTTTTACTGATTGATTAATGTGTATTAATTGCGTGGATGACGGATTGTATTCCTTAATACCATTCGTAGGGGTACGGACTTCCCCTAACTCTATGAGATCCTACTTCACTCCTATGTCGAGCCGGCTAGGAAGCTCCTAACATGGGATCACTAGAATTCACTCATGCATTAAATACAATCAAAATAACCTTAGTACACCTTGGTTCATGTTTCTTAAGACATTCAAGCATGTTACCAACCGGAAGTCTGCCAGTTTTCTTAAGCCTAACATCGATAATCACCCATCCAATACAATTAATAACACACCATTCAATCAATAAATAATAGTTAGGTTTCATTAGATCTAAGCAAACACAAAGAAAATTTAGCCTAGCATGTTAAACGAAAGACAAGAACAAGATAGAATCAAACAACACATAGACATATTGAATGATTAATTGATTACTTATCTTCAATGTAACATGAGAGATCCAAGGGTATAAAACCCTTAAAAAAGCTGCAAAAATCGTCTAGGGTTTCTCTCTAAAAAGTTCCACACGAATGACTAAAAATTATGCGAATATATATAGAAAAACAGATCTGACGGCGTCACGTTGTGTGCTTGACGCCGTCACCTCGCCGTGGTTAGGGTTTCTTGATAGCGTTCTTGACGCCGTCCCTCTTTAATCTCCAAAATTGTGTTCTGGCTCGTCAAGGTTTGACGCCGTCAAGAGGGGTCTTGACGCCGTCTGGAATAATGTTCCAGCAGATTTTGACACTTTGTCGAATTCTTCACTTTTATGCTCCGAAAACGTCCAAAATGCTTCCTTTTCCAGAATTTCTCTTCAAAGTACCTAGAATGACAAAAGGAACGATTTAGGGCGATATTTGATCAAATAAATACGATTTAGGGCTTAAATGACCCCCGAAAAGCGGTACACTTTTCGCCTCATCAATAACATGTTTCTTCCATCACCGTTCTATTCCTAAACAGGTTTAGTAACCTTCAGGTGGCGGTGGCAACCCAAATTCCTTTAAATATTTATTTTTCAAAGCTAATGACGCTTGTAGTTCATACAACACGCCACCTTGTAATTCTGGATCATTGATGAAGAAAGAACGAATACCAAGCAAGTCAGACAATATCCTTGGTATATCATCTGACATCTGTCTCCAAAACATTTGCCACAAATTAAGTGGGTTCGTGATATCAGTGAATAGCAAAATTTCAGCAAACAATGCCCTCAACTGAGGCGCGGTTGCGGTTGCAGAAGCCTCTTGCATTGCTGTTTTCCATTCTTCATCGTCTTGTAACAAACCCATTGCTTTGCACGCTGCCCTATTTGTGGGATATGTGTGGCCATCGACTGTTCTAATGGCTGGAAATGATACACAACCCTTTTTGTGACACAATAACATACGTTGATAGAATAAATCACCAGCAGCTGGGTGAACATACGTGAGCCTTCCAATAGCTGGTTTGTTTAAGTTGCATCGAGAAGACCAAGCCTTGTCTTTTTTCGACCATACAAATTGAGAAGGGAATTCTAATTATGTCAGGTGTCGCCCTACCGTCGATGATCTATTGAAAGCTAACCACTCAGTTAAAGTAGTTTTTCTCGACCCGGGGTTATCAACAATTGATTGCAGCGTTTGGTTACTCCTGAACGAAACTGTTTGCATGTTTTCTAGGTGGACGGCAAGTATTTGCACTACTGGGTCTCAACTATGAATGTCAAAGCCAAAGATACGCCAACATGCCTCATGAGGGCCTATATAGCGGGCGTCTACGAAGTTTTTTTTATCTCATCTATGCATACGTTTGAAGGGTTGGTGGAGGTAGACGTTGCTGTTGATGTAGAAGGTGGGTCGCCAATTTGTCTACTGACACGTGCAATAATTCTGTCCGTCCCTTTTGAGATATATTTAAACAAATACTTGATCAACATAGTCCACCCATAGTACTCAACATTTATGTGTGCATAGAATGCCATACATAATTGCCGATTGTAGGGAACAACGTACGCATTATCTAACCGAACCCCGTGTCTCGTTGCATTTATGCGCAAATCTCTTCTACGGTAATGAACATATCCGGCTTCGTTAATGAATGTCAACGCACAATACTCTTTTGGAAAATACTTCTTACAGGTTGCTCTATTCAGCAGACATGGGGCGTTTGGAAAGGCGGTTTCGCACGGCCCGTGCACCATAAATTCTGATATGACTCTGAATCCTTCGGGATCAGTCAACTGATTTGGAAGCTCAGCACTGATATATGTGTCCACATCTGTTGCTCGCATTGTTTCGGACATACGTATAACACACAATAGTATATGGCAATGCGGAAGCCCCCTATTTTGGAATTCCACTGTGTATAACACTGTTAAACAAACCTATGTTAGTAACCGGAAATGAGTATTGTAGATAACAACATTAATGTGAATTTTGGTATGCAGATAAGAACACCAATACCATTAGCAATATTGCCAAAAAAAAAAGAAAAAAAAAGGAAAAAGTCAGATATTGTACCTGCATTCAGCATTCCAAAAGGACGTGAATCATGCAAATATTTGATGAAAGCGCGAATTTTGCGTTCAAAGACTCCGTCGACAACATCCGACCTATCTGCAGCAGTTAACTTGGGGTAAGCTGCCATGTATTCTTCTATCTCTGGCCACTTTGTATTGCACGTAAAAGTTACGAAGAAAGAGGGATTTCCATGGACCCGACAAATAGCCAATGCGTCTAGGTAATGGCTATACATATACCTGGGACCGCCGGTGAATGATGAGGGCAAGATGATTCTGGACCCCACGGTTGACCCATCAGTGTCTCCTCTAGTTATCGCATCGTACAGTCCAGCTAGATATTCGCCCCTTATGTCGGCTTGCTTTACTCTAACAAAGTCCATTCGACTCTGCTCAATGCTACAATATGCAGTTACTACATATTGTTGGAATAGTCTCCCACCTCTGCTTAGTAAATTGTAATGGTGAAACCTATCATGTAACTGATATACATAGAAAGCTTTCATCGACATTCGTTTACCCCTTCGCGTTGAAATGCTGTCAACGTTGACATAGTAAAGGCCCAAGTGATACCCATGTTCACCATACAGGAAAAGCAGTGGAAACTGAGCCGGCATGTAGATTGCATGTAGTTTGTTTATCCGCTGTAGTTCACCTGAATGGCTTTCTAAGATTATATCAAAATCGCTCTCCGTTTCCACACTGTCATCAAACACGACACCAATGGCATCTGATGTCGGTAGCTCATACTGTGAACCCTTTCCAATGCTAAACAACCTAACCTTAAACTCAGGAACGTCATGCTGTTGCAATTTATCTCTAGCCGTCCTAAACAATTGTATGAGAGCATTGTTTTGGTCAAGGAATGTAATCAGACTTTCAACAATGTGAGGCCGCAACACATTCCTAGAAGTATCTGTGAAATGCATCAACCTATTACAGACTTCGTTGGCAGTGTCATAAATGTATAGTTGCAAAAATCTTGGATGCTCATCCGTTCCGGGACACAACTTCCCTATTGTGTGGTATATCTGGCCTGATATTTTGAAAACGTAAGGACCCCTTCCTACATTGACAGATTCGTCAACAGTTGCACCTAATGACGTCATTGCAAACATTTGGCTGTAAGCACGGATGTTTTCAAGAAAATGATGATCCGAGAATAACTGGTGGATAAGCAAAGGGTATTCTGTTTGTGTGAAAAGCTTGACCCTTCCTTGTAGGCAGCACCTATGATACAAAGGACCTGATGCAGTAGTAGAATAACTCAATTTTTCTTCGTCCCAAAACACTGCCTTACAATGGCAGCAAACCCGATTGCAACTTCCAAATTGCAGGTATTCATTTGGAGGACCTGTTTAGAAACATCAGCCAATAGTCAAAGAGGTTGTCTTTGATATAGAAAGCCACCCTAAAAACAGTTGAGATGAAGAAAAGGGAAACCTGATGTTGTTGTGCCGGTGGTGTCCCGAGTTGGTTGAGGTTCAGGCGAGTCAAAATGATGACCTTTGTTAACAACAACAGCACAAGTAACAGTTACCAAACCTTTTAAACAACCTTAGACGACAACTAATTGCAACATGATATACCATGTGAGGAGCCTGCGGGGTGGTCCACCTGTGGGCCTGAAACACCGTGAAACTGTAGCAAAGGAGTTGTGACGGGGTTATCAGCAACTCTGATAGTATTCGGTGTATAAGAAACACCTTCAGTACGTCGAATGTTGCATGACTGGAAGTCTAGAACAGCCGCCGTTGGAGGTACATCTACATGATGAACAGAATGTTCAAGAACTATTTGCATTAAAGTAGAAGAATGTTAAGGAGAGGCAACTGTAAAACCAACATTTACCACGCGGCGCATAACTGGTATCATCTTCAAATGGTGGGCTATCTGGCGTATGGCTATGAAAACTTGCATCAGCAGTTGCCAGACTATCAGAATACCTAGCGTCCTGAATGATTCCCGATTGGAAATCAAGTATAACCGGTCCCGTGGTGGGCCTACAACAACATATCCATAAATTAGCCAGCACTGAAACAGGAATGGGAAGAAAATAATAACAGAAAAGTTATAAAAATAATATACTTGTGAAGCTAACATCTGTGTGCATGCCATTTGCAAAACAATGTCCATGATAGTCGCCACAACTTGGAATACCAATATTTCCAGAAACACGAGCCTCAGATAGCGACAAACATGTCTCCTTAACCCTCTCTACCAGTATGTCTATAGCTACATTCGCCAACACCTAAACTCTTTCTCTTGGAAGAACGGTTCACCTGAATGACGGGTCCCGCACAAAAGTTGGCAAAAGAGAAAGGGCAATTTTGTGCCTCCACCACAGGCGTAATGTTATTTCGTAAACCGCTAGCAACTACCCAGCTATCACTACAGCCGTCAGTGCCTACCGAATCACCCCATTGATGGTCAGCTTTGTTGCTCTTTTTGTTACGCGCATCTTCAACCGGGAGTTCAACAGAAGAGCCCTTCCTTTTGAGACCACCATGGGTGCCGCTATCAGAAACTACAATATGCCTATGACTGCATCCAACTGGAGTACTCAAATCATTGGATGGACCCTCATCTAAGGTATTAAGAAGGTCAAGAGTACCACGTCGTTGATTTGGTTCAGGTATGCCCAAACGTTTTTTGCACGACCTAGTTTTCTTTTTCATAACTCAAAGTATTCCCACGTTATCGGAACAAAGTTTATGAAATATTCATGCATAAGCAAACAAAGGAATTAGTAATTTAAATGACCTCGAAAACAACCAAATAAAGAAGAGAAAACATCTAAACAATAAACGGCAACAGAAACTGAGAAAGGAAATAGGCAAAACAGTGATCAAGAGGAATATACAAAGCGTAAGAAATCGTATACCTACCAAAACCCTTGCAAAGAGACAGCTAATGTTTATCTTCAGCGAAAGGAAACCAAATGGAGGAACATAACAACACATGGATATATGGGCAACGTATTTCAGGAGTTGTTTGGGCTAACTATTGGGCTAAGAAAAGTGTAAAAGTTAAACAGTTTTTTATTAAGAGTGGCGGAATATTTTATGGAGACAATGTGAGTATTTTATTGACACCGACGTAGGGCTTTAATATATATAGGAAATGAATTCCAAAGAGGTTCACAGACTTTAATACCTCCACGTTAATCACCTGAACAATAAAGGCTCCTAATATATGATTTTAACTTTAATACTCAATCATGAGGCATTGATAGGCAGGTAATTAATTTGGACGAATACTAAAGGACTCAAAACTCGATTTTAACTAAAAAACCTCTGTCTTCATTACTCCACATTCAATTAGAGGACTACATCTTATAGTATTATAGATAGATTTTCTAAGTGCTAAAACCTAAACTCTTTAGGCATGTTGTTAGCGCTTAAAATAAACTTGTTCAGTAAAAACAATTGGCGTTTGCATGCTTTTTACACTTTATCTTTCTGGCGCCACTATAACAATTAACAAATACTCAAATTATCACACAACTTCTACATCATTTCACACATCATAAATACAATCACAATTACTCAACACAAAATTTTATAAAAAAACAAACACTCTTTAATCAAAGGGCTTTTGTCCTAATTTACCCCATGTATGAGAATGTTCTCTAATTAAATGGTTGCGTGTTCAAAGACTACTTATAATATTGTGAGATTGATTAGATGTGTAAATATTGTGAGACACGTGGTAGTTAATTGCCTTTAAAAAAATGGCTAGTGATTTGGATATGCATTTAACTTGTCAAAATTTGTTATTCTGTGTAGTCACCTTTACTTTTTGCTATTAAAATACAAAGCTCTCAAATTTCAACTTCTTGTGTGTATTTTGTAATCATTTTAGCATTACTTTTTTCAAATTTTGAAAGGTAAAATAGTCATTTTATATGCACAAAATATATACAAAGTTTAGAATTTGAGAGCTTTGTATTTTAACAGCAAAATATAAATGACTAGACAAAACATGAAAATTGACAAAATAAATGCATTTTCTAAGTCATTACAGAAATATTACGGAAATAAAGAACAAAAAGAAAAAAAAGAAGCCAAAACTCCTTACCAACTCCTTACCCTTTTGGACTTCTAAAACTCGTAGCCAAACACAACACAAACTCCTAAAACCGCAATAAACAAACACAGGTTATTATTGTTCCAGATTATTCCATTTCTATTCACACATCAACCACCACCACACCACACAACACAACACATCTCCGTCTTCACGCCGATAACTGCCAATCGTTACCGTTACGTCGGAACTAACGGTAATTTAACGGTTTTTACATTTGGTTGTTTATTATATTATTTGAATCTAGGGTTTAGGGTGTTGTTAAATCGGTTGAAATTATTATAGATCTAGATAATATGTCGAAAACATGGGGGAAAATAGGCGCGTGGGCTGCGGAAGCCGAACGCGCCGAAGAGGAGGAGAAGGAGCAGGCCGCCGCGTTAGCTGCGGCCGCTCCGCCTCAAAGCTATCCTAGTTTGAAAGAGGCGGTTACTACCACCAAAGGTAAGAAAAAGACCAAAATGTCCTTACAGGAGTTTACCATGGGTGGTGGTGTTGGAGGGGGTCAGGGGTTGACTCATGAGGAAATGATGCGTCTTCCGACTGGCCCCAAGGAGCGCTCGGCTGAGGAAATGCAGTATGGGAGGTTAGGTGGGGGGTTTAATTCTTATGGAGGTGGGAGGGGGAGGCGAGATAGGGAGGGCGATGGGGATGGGTCGTGGGGGAATAATAGGAGGCCGTACGGTGGGTTTGATGAGCGTGAGCGTAGAGGTCCGCCTGCTAGGGTTACGGAATTTGACCAGCCGTCTAGGGCTGACGAGGTTGATAACTGGGCGATGAATAAGAAACCTATTGCGCCGTCTTTTGATGGTGGGAGTAGAGCTAATAGGTATGGTTCTCTTGGTGGTGCGGGTGGGATTAGCACCGGAGGAGGTGGGTTTTCTAGGGCTGACGAGATTGATAATTGGGCGATGAATAAGAAGCCTGTAGCACCACCTCCACCTGCTAGGTCTTCTACGTTTGGGTCTGGGTTTCGTGATTCAGGTGGGCCGGAGCCTGACCGGTGGAGTAGGGGAGCTGGAATTGTGACCCAGGAACGGGCAACTGAGAGACGTAGGTTGGTGTTAGATCCACCTAAGGGTGACAGTGCGTCAGCTGAACCTGTGGTTAAGACTGATAAACCGAATCCTTTTGGAGATGCTAGGCCGAGGGAGGATGTATTGGCTGAGAAAGGTTTGGATTGGAAGAAAGCTGATTTGGAACTTGAAGCTAAGAAAAATAATAGTCGTCCCACAAGTTCTCATTCTAACAGCAGGCCAGGGAGTGCACAATCTGGCCGGTCTGCAGAGGGGACAGAGAAGCCGAGACCTAAGGTGAACCCTTTTGGCGATGCTAAGCCTAGAGAAGTTTTGCTTCAAGAGAAAGGCGTTGATTATCGGAAGATTGATTTAGAGTTGGAGCGCCGACGTTTTGCCAGGTTATAATCTTATCTCTTCTTTTTTGCTGAAACTTAAAATCAGTGACTTGACATTATGAACTTATGGCCCGTTTATCAAGTTTATCTTTCTACTTGATGCACCTGAATTTTCTGTACTTGTATATTGTAAGCCTTTCTTGTTTGCCGAGGTATTAATTCGGGACCTAGGATTTGAACGTTCTGGTTATTAAGCTGGTTATTGACTTTAACAGTGAATAGTTTGGTAAACTGATTAGACTATAATATGTGCTATCATGAAATTGTCAGACGAATGGATTCCATCTTCCTTCTTATACCTACTTCTGAATCCACTATGGACATGATTGAAATACTATACTAGTTAGGACGAGAAACATGTATAGACTAAGACACTCATGAATGTATTTCGTGTTCGATAGAAAATATTTAAGTTGTTTGAAATACTTTTGAAATTTGCATTGTATTGTTTGCATATTGGGAAACTAGTTTATGTTTGTGGTTGTATACTTGTATATGCATATATATAAATTGAACTTGTCTAGTTTGTGTTATCTATCTAGAGTCTTGGCCATAAATAGATTGTTGATACGGTTAGTGCCTTAGAAGGAGCTATAGAGTTTGGGTCAATTTTATAGTTGTTTGTTCCTTGTCCTGCCTGGCAATAAAATCATGTTTTTTATTTTTTTTTATTTTTTTATTTTTTTTAGCTTGACTATGAATCTATTGGCTATAGGTGCAGCTCCCCTGATGCGATATTGGGAACATTGCGAATTTAGGGGGTGCTTGGCTAAGCTTATATGATGGGCTTATTAGCTTATATGACTCAAATAAGCCTAAACTAAGTATTTGGTTAAGCTTATATGAGTGGGCTAATGAGCTTTTATAAGGGGGTTTTCATAAGCCTCAAATTTGTGGCTTTTTTAAGGAGGTTGGGCTTATATAAGTATATAACATGCTCCGTTATAAATTACCATTTTACCCTCAATTATACTTTATCTAAGGTTCATATTTTCTTAACCCATATCCCTTTTGGTCACTTACCAACATAACCTAAACCAAATACTTGAATTTATCAGCTTATTAAACATAAGCTAATCCAAACACATAAGCTGCTTATATAACATAAGCATAAGCCTAATCAGTAAGCTTAGCCAAACAACCCCTTAGTGTCATGAGAAATAGCTGGTTTGTTGATACTCTGATATTGTAAACTGTGTTTAGCTTAGAGTTGTTACATATTCGTCTAAAACATATTTGCTTTCAGCATAGAATAAGCTGTTGTTTATTCTTTCAATTTTCTGGAACTTTCTAGGATATATGGTTTGGGGGTGAGAGGTGAGTACTAGTTATGTGAGAGTTCTTGTCTTTGTTTATGACAAGATTTTTATCATCTTTATGATGTTGAGCAACAAAGTTTATAGGTAGAACCAACTGTTGAGGGTCGTGGTAACACTCCCATGATTCTATGACAAGTGAAAAGTAGGGAGGATGGTATTATTCTATATTTTTTAAGTAAGTTGCTGGGGTATATTAGCACGTGTAAATGTGACCTGCTCAGAATGAGCTACATTGTTGGGTGTGGGTGTGCGTGTGGGTGGGTGTCCTTTAACAATCTCTGCCATATATCTATTTGGGATGGACTAAAAATGAATCCCCTAGAGGATTAGAAGATTGAAGAAACAATCAAAATCTTGGAACATGAATTACCTGCTTTTCACACTCTTTTATATTAAAAGTCAAGTTCTTNACCAAATAAAGAAGAGAAAACATCTAAACAATAAACGGCAACAGAAACTGAGAAAGGAAATAGGCAAAACAGTGATCAAGAGGAATATGCAAAGCGTAAGAAATCGTATACCTACCAAAACCCTTGCAAAGAGACAGCTAATGTTTATCTTCAGCGAAAGGAAACCAAATGGAGGAACAGAACGGCACATGGATATATGGGCAACGTATTTCAGGAGTTGTTTGGGCTAACTATTGGGCTAAGAAAAGTGTAAAAGTTAAACAGTTTTTTATTAAGAGTGGCGGAATATTTTATGGAGACAATGTGAGTATTTTATTGACACTGACGTAGGGCTTTAATATATATAGGAAATGAATTCCAAAGAGGTTCACAGACTTTAATACCTCCACGTTAATCACCTGAACAATAAAGGCTCCTAATATACGATTTTAACTTTAATACTCAATCATGAGGCATTGATAGGCAGGTAATTAATTTGGACGAATACTAAAGGACTCAAAACTCGATTTTAACTAAAAAACCTCTGTCTTCATTACTCCACATTCAATTAGAGGACTCCATCTTATAGTATTATAGATAGATTTTCTAAGTGCTAAAACCTAAACTCTTTAGGCATGTTGTTAGCGCTTAAAATAAACTTGTTCAGTAAAAACAATTGGCGTTTGCATGCTTTTTACACTTTATCTCTCTGGCGCCACTATAACAATTAACAAATACTCAAATTATCACACAACTTCTACATCATTTCACACATCATAAATACAATCACAATTACTCAACACAAAATTTTATAAAAAAACAAACACTCTTTAATCAAAGGGCTTTTGTCCTAATTTACCCCATGTATGAGAATGTTCTCTAATTAAATGGTTGCGTGTTCAAAGACTACTTATAATATTGTGAGATTGATTAGATGTGTAAATATTGTGAGACACGTGGTAGTTAATTGCCTTTAAAAAAATGGCTAGTGATTTGGATATGCATTTAACTTGTCAAAATTTGTTATTCTGTGTAGTCACCTTTACTTTTTGCTATTAAAATACAAAGCTCTCAAATTTCAACTTCTTGTGTGTATTTTGTAATCATTTTAGCATTACTTTTTTCAAATTTTGAAAGGTAAAATAGTCATTTTATATGCACAAAATATATACAAAGTTTAGAATTTGAGAGCTTTGTATTTTAACAGCAAAATATAAATGACTAGACAAAACATGAAAATTGACAAAATAAATGCATTTTCTAAGTCATTACAGAAATATTACGGAAATAAAGAACAAAAAGAAAAAAAAGAAGCCAAAACTCCTTACCAACTCCTTACCCTTTTGGACTTCTAAAACTCGTAGCCAAACACAACACAAACTCCTAAAACCGCAATAAACAAACACAGGTTATTATTGTTCCAGATTATTCCATTTCTATTCACACATCAACCACCACCACACCACACAACACAACACATCTCCGTCTTCACGCCGATAACTGCCAATCGTTACCGTTACGTCGGAACTAACGGTAATTTAACGGTTTTTACATTTGGTTGTTTATTATATTATTTGAATCTAGGGTTTAGGGTGTTGTTAAATCGGTTGAAATTATTATAGATCTAGATAATATGTCGAAAACATGGGGGAAAATAGGCGCGTGGGCTGCGGAAGCCGAACGCGCCGAAGAGGAGGAGAAGGAGCAGGCCGCCGCGTTAGCTGCGGCCGCTCCGCCTCAAAGCTATCCTAGTTTGAAAGAGGCGGTTACTACCACCAAAGGTAAGAAAAAGACCAAAATGTCCTTACAGGAGTTTACCATGGGTGGTGGTGTTGGAGGGGGTCAGGGGTTGACTCATGAGGAAATGATGCGTCTTCCGACTGGCCCCAAGGAGCGCTCGGCTGAGGAAATGCAGTATGGGAGGTTAGGTGGGGGGTTTAATTCTTATGGAGGTGGGAGGGGGAGGCGAGATAGGGAGGGCGATGGGGATGGGTCGTGGGGGAATAATAGGAGGCCGTACGGTGGGTTTGATGAGCGTGAGCGTAGAGGTCCGCCTGCTAGGGTTACGGAATTTGACCAGCCGTCTAGGGCTGACGAGGTTGATAACTGGGCGATGAATAAGAAACCTATTGCGCCGTCTTTTGATGGTGGGAGTAGAGCTAATCGGTACGGTTCTCTTGGTGGTGCGGGTGGGATTAGCACCGGAGGAGGTGGGTTTTCTAGGGCTGACGAGATTGATAATTGGGCGATGAATAAGAAGCCTGTAGCACCACCTCCACCTGCTAGGTCTTCTACGTTTGGGTCTGGGTTTCGTGATTCAGGTGGGCCGGAGCCTGACCGGTGGAGTAGGGGAGCTGGAATTGTGACCCAGGAACGGGCAACTGAGAGACGTAGGTTGGTGTTAGATCCACCTAAGGGTGACAGTGCGTCAGCTGAGCCTGTGGTTAAGACTGATAAACCGAATCCTTTTGGAGATGCTAGGCCGAGGGAGGATGTATTGGCTGAGAAAGGTTTGGATTGGAAGAAAGCTGATTTGGAACTTGAAGCTAAGAAAAATAATAGTCGTCCCACAAGTTCTCACTCTAACAGCAGGCCCGGGAGTGCACAATCTGGCCGGTCTGCAGAGGGGACAGAGAAGCCGAGACCTAAGGTGAACCCTTTTGGCGATGCTAAGCCTAGAGAAGTTTTGCTTCAAGAGAAAGGCGTTGATTATCGGAAGATTGATTTAGAGTTGGAGCGCCGACGTTTTGCCAGGTTATAATCTTATATCTCTTCTTTTTGCTGAAACTTAAAATCAGTGACTTGACATTATGAACTTATGGCCCGTTTATCAAGTTTATCTTTCTACTTGATGCACCTGAATTTTCTGTACTTGTATATTGTAAGCCTTTCTTGTTTGCCGAGGTATTAATTCGGACCTAGGATTTGAACGTTCTGGTTATTAAGCTGGTTATTGACTTTAACAGTGAATAGTTTGGTAAACTGATTAAACTATAATATGTGCTATCATGAAATTGTCAGACGAATGGATTCCATCTTCCTTCTTATACCTACTTCTGAATCCACTATGGACATGATTGAAATACTATACTAGTTAGGACGAGAAGCATGTATAGACCAAGACACTCATGAATGTATCTCGTGTTCGATAGAAAATATTTAAGTCGTTGAAAATACTTTTGAAATTTGCATTGTATTGTTTGCATATTGGGAAACTAGTTTATGTTTGTGGTTGTATACTTTTATGCATATATATAAATTGAACTTGTCTAGTTTGAGCCTATGGTGAAACGTTATCTATCTAGAGTCTTGGCCATAAATAGATTGTTGATACGGCTAGTGCCTTAGAAGGAGCTACAGAGTTTGGGTCAATTTTATACTTGTTTGCTCCTTGTCTTGCCTGGCAATAAAAGCATGTTTTTTTGAGCTTGACTATGAATCTATAGACTATAGGTGCAGCCCCCCTATGCGATATTGGGAACATTCCGAATTTAGGGGGTGTTTGGCTAAGCTTATATGATGGGCTTATTAGCTTATATGACTCAAATAAGCCTACACTAAGTATTTGGTTAAGCTTATATGAGTGGGCTAATGAGCTTTTATAAGGGGGTTTTCATAAGCCTCAAATTTGTGGCTTTTTTAAGGAAATTGGGCTTATATAACATGCTCCATTATAAATTACCATTTTACCCTCATTATACTTTATCTAAGGTTCATATTTTCTTAACCCATATCCCTTTTGGTCACTTACCAACATAACCTAAACCAAATACTTGAATTTATCAGCTTATTAAACATAAGCTAATCCAAACACATAAGCTGCTTATATAACATAAGCATAAGCCTAATCAGTAAGCTTAGCCAAACAACCCCTTAGTGTCATGAGAAATAGCTGGTTTGTTGATACTCTGATATTCTAAACTATGTGTAGCTTAGAGTTGTTACATATTCGTCTAAACATATTTGCTTTCAGCATAAGCTTTTGTTTATTCTATCAATTTTCTGGAACTTTCTAGGATATATGGTTTGGGAGTGAGAGGTGAGTACTAGTTATGTGAGAGTTCTTGTATTTGTATGACAAGATTTTTATCATCTTTATGATGTTGAGCAACAAAGTTTATAGGTAGAACTAACTGTTGAGGGTCGTGGTAACACTCCCATGATTCTATGACAAGTGAAAAGTAGGGAGGATGGTATTATTCTATATTTTTTAAGTAAGTTGCTGGGGTATATTAGCATGTGTAAATGTGACCTCCTCAGAATGAGCTACATTGTTGGGTGTGGGTGTGCGTGTGGGTGGGTGTCCTTTAACAATCTCTGCCATATATCTATTTGGGATGGACTAAAAATGAATCCCCTAGAGGATTAGAAGATTGAAGAAACAATCAAAATCTTGGAACATGAATTACCTGCTTTTCACACTCTTTTATATTAAAAGTCAAGTTCTTTGTCATGTTGGCTTTGTCTCTCTCCTCTTTTTTTTTTTTTTTTTTTTTTTTTTTTTTTTTTTTTTTTTTTTTTTTTTTTTTTTTGTTGAAGTCTTATCGTTCTCGCTAGTAGTTCCATGCAATTTATAAGATATCGTTATTTGTGATTCCATATTATCTAATATCTTGAAACTATTTTTCTTCTTAGATTAGTATTGGATTTTAGAACTATTAGAGTATTAGTAAACCATGTTTCTTTACAGTAGAACTGAGTGATAGTTTGTAAATTGCTGCATACTTTTCACCTTTTTCCCTGTCAACATGAAGCAACATGAGTTATCTATTGGGTTTGGTTAAATGACTGAACATTTACTTTTTAGTTTATGATTTATCTCTGTCGTTGCATCGTTAAGGGCCATACAAAATCTAGAATAAGCATGTTTGACATTCAGCGCAATCTAGTATTATCCAGTTTCTCTGAACAATTTACTAAAACTACTGTGACTCTTATATTTGGTAGATGCTTTTCTCTTTTCATCTTCTATTATAGCTTTTATGTAAATGGTTAAAATTGCCTTGACATTTAAAGATTATTTTCTCAGGTCTGAGACAGAGGCAGAAAAGTATTTAAAGGAAGAGATAGATAATTTAAAAAAAGAGTTTGAGAAGGAATCTAACGAGAATCAGACCAGTTTACATGATACAATACTTGAGAAAGAAAGGATGCTGGAACAGTTAAGTCATGATCTTGATAATAAACTTCGGGTAAGTCAAAAAGCTGTTGAAAGGCCGGGTTCTGGAGCTGGAAGAGTGGGCCCTGGTTTCCAAGAAAGACCAGGTTCTGGAGCAGGAAGAGTGGGCCCAGGATATCAAGAAAGGCCAGGTTCTGGTGCTGGAAGAGTTGGCCCTGGATATCAAGAAAGACCAGGTTCTGGAGCTGGAAGAGTAGGTATGGGATATCAAGAAAGACCAGGTTCTGGAGCAGGAAGAATGGGGTCTGGCTTTCTAGAAAGACCACCTTCTCAATCTGGTTCATTTGATGATTCCAGAAGTGTTGACTTTTCAGAGAGGCCTCGGTCGCGTGGTAATCCCTGGATGAGACCAGACGATGAAAGAAGAGGCTTTGGTGGTGGAAGGGATGGTGGTTTTCTGGGCAACAGAGACTTTGGCAGGTATGCATTCTCATGTATTTCTTGTGGTGCATATGGTCTTCTGCTCCTATATCAATATTTGATTAGAACCTTTTGAATCTATTTGATGTCGTGCCCATATGCTTCACAATTTTAGATTTGAAGTCATTACTAGTTAAATGTCTCGTTCTGTGTTGGGTAACCATTTATGGGGTCATAGTGGTTGCTAAATAAGAGATTAATGTCCATTCTCTTCATACATGAATTGGGATGAATTAGGATGCATACATAATGCTTAGAAGAACATATTTTGAGATTACATGGTAGTGTTTGGCATGCTGGAATCAGAAAAGGAATGTCATAGTCCATTCCGTTTGAATGAAAAAAACTGTTTGTTTTGTATGATGGGATGGGATGGAATGGACCAGTCGCCACTCCCCGGTGAATGTGGTTCCCTTCCATTCAGTAAATTTCATTTGATGTGCAGGGGTGTTTATTTTTAAACATCTGTTGTGTAATGATTAAAAAATTATACTGCATATGTTTTTTAATTTAAATTTAAAATTTCAGATTTTAACCAGATAACACTTTAACTTATAACTAGAAAATACATCTATGTTTAATGTGTATGTAATAATTGGCTATTGAATTAATTTGTCTGAGTAACGACAAAATTATACATTATCTTTGCATACTTCCTACAAGCCAAGCAAATATGATGATGTAATGTAACGATTTATCCCTTTATCTTCTATATTCTATTACCTCACTCCATTCCAGCCAACAAAACACACCCCAACTTTCATATGAAGCTGTAGATACCTAGATTAAAACATGAATGCTGTTTTGGAATTCCCAGTCGGTGTTATTGAATATATATTATCTTCCCCACGTTTGACCCCTATTCTGGTGGTCCATTTGCTATATGTTATCAGTTTTTAAGAAAAAATGACATGTCAAACATTTATGACTTACTTTCGCATAAAGGCATATGCTGGATCATTTTGCGATATTAATAAAATAATATGTTTCATTGGCAGGTCAAACTCAAGGGAGAGATGGTGATGAAAGTGCATGTGGGTGTGGGGTGCTTGACTAGTAGAAGATAATAATATTCACAATTTTTGGGTGACCTTGTTCGCCTTATGTTTAAGGAGGAGAATGAAGGAAATGAAGAAAGCGTTAAGATATGTTTTAACATTTAAGAAAATATGTCGTAACCCAATTCCAGTTGTTGCTGCCTGTGCCTGTGTAAAGCTCCCCTGTTTTGGTTAAAAGGGACACAGGCTATCTTGGTTATATGTCAACCAAACACTATTAACTTTTGTACATCTTTAATGCCTTGTCGGATCGTTGGATATTAACTGTTTCTTTATCTAGATTAGGATTGGATTTGGTTGGAACAAGATTAAGAAGAAAAACTAGTAATTGTTTCTATCTAATCGAAACTATCTATTTTATCATGTCCGGTCATTGTATGTTGTGTTATAATCTATCCTTCTGTGTGATGCACTGATGCCTGACTTGTTATAATGCGTAGACTATTCCGCGAGTTCATTTGAACTTGAGCTCAATCAAGCTGAACTTTATAAAGTTCAAGTTAAGCAAATGAGTTCTGAATGTTGAATCCTCATCGAATCTATGTGTGTCAAACTGTCAATGCAGTGTACCAGACTTGTTTAATTGTCGGTTTTATGAATGTTCCGAGTTATTCAAACATGTTTTATTACAAGCAAGTTTGATATATTTCCAGAAATGTGAGCTCTCAAACTGAACTCGAGCTTGCTAAAAACTTGTTGAGTCGTCACATCAAGTTTAATAACGAAATCTGCAGATAAAGAGTTACTATGTAGAAACATATATCACGCAGATATACAGAAGCTGTAATTGTAATTAGTAAAGACTGCACAAAAAAAAAGGTAGTATTAGTAAAAACTTATTGGCAGTGTTCTAAAAGGTGCGCCAAGGCACCGCAAAGGCGCGAGGCGTGGCCTCNTAATAACTATTTTGAACCGGTATTTGGAACTTGGGCTATTTCGTATTTGGGCCTGGTAAATATATAAGTATTAGTCTAAATGTCTAATATAGCAGTATAAATGTATATAAAATATGATACTATAACATAAATGATAAATGTATAAATATTTTTTTTGCCGCCTTAGTCACGCCTTAAAAAACTGTAAGGCATGAGGCGTGGCCATGCCGCCACGCCATTTATAACCTTGCTTATTGGACTCATCTTTTGTCCATAATTAGATTATGTAAGGTTTACGCTTATTGATAAACTAAATCAGGATAAAACACAGCTGGTAAGAAAAAAAAAAAACTTACTTAAAAGTTAGTTCCACCCACTGACAACTATGATCTGGAAAGAAAGATTCACTAATCTGAGCACAAAAATGACTTTGACACTATCTATTGGATCACTTTTGGTAGCAACTTTTTCTATTTACATGGTTGTTAAAGGAGCAAGAATATCAAATATTTATGATCATCAATCAAGTTCTTGCCAGTTTCCAGCAATCTACAACTTTGGTGATTCGAACTCTGATACTGGAGCTGTTTCAGCTGCGTTTGGCCCGCTTGTTGCGCCACATGGCATGACATATTTTCATAAACCTTCTGGGAGGTATTCTGATGGGCGTCTTATCATCGATTTCTTTGGTAAATCTTGATGCGATAAAATTTTCTAAGAATATGAATATGACAAAGTTTCCACCTTTAAGTTGAGTGCTAATGATGTATTAGAGTTGGATTAGATCATTACGTTAATCTCCATGTGGGGTTGTATTTTGAGTTGACTTTAGAGAACTGAATCAAATGTGTACTTGGGGGTGTTTGAGATTGCATATTTTCAGCTTATATCCATATATTAGAAAAGCACCTTATTGGTGCAAGCAATTTTTCAAATCGAAACACTCAAAGTTCTTAGTTTGTTTATACAAACTCAATAAGTTAATAAGCACTCTACAATATGCAATCACAAACACCCTCTTAGAGATCTAAAGGTTTAAATTTGTAAAGCATAACTAGTAAATTAGATATCTAGAATAAGCAACCTTTATCTGATGATTGTGAAATCTTTTTTGGTAAATAGTCAAGAAACTTTTTGTGTACGGCTTGCGTTGACTCGGAACACTTATTCTCCAATGAGTGTGCCAAACAGTATTGACAAAAACTATATTATCTCAGAAATAATCTAGCTATGTAAGTAGTATGATTTGAGAGGTTATATGCATTAAGATTTCACTTTTAACCCGTTTGACCCATTCAAGATACATTTTCAGTTTCTATATCTGTTCCTGGCCTGTTTAGATCTTGTTCATATCGCCTTATTCCGATTCTGATTATGAATCTGATTTTTTTGAATCGATATTTGCAGCTGAAAAATTAGGCTTTCCATACTTAAGTGCATATCTAGACTCCATTGGAACAAATTTTCGACATGGTGCTAATTTTGCTGCTAGTGGATGCACCATTCAACCCGCAGACGCTTTGACGTTAAACAATACCTTTGACCCTCTCACTCTTGATGTACAGCTCTCACAGTTTGAACAATTTAAACAAAGATCTCTAGATGTGTACAATGAAGGTAAACATAAATTATTAAGCATTTGTTTCATAGCTTTTGTTACATAAATTTATGTTCACTTTTTAGTATTACATGTGTCCTCTTTTTGGTATAGTGACAAGTTCTGAGATTAAAGATCGTCTTCCAAGATATGAGGACTATAGTCGGGCACTTTACACATTTGACATAGGACAAAATGATCTTCATGCCGGAATTATATATATGAAAGAAGATCAAGCAAAGACGTATATTCCCACCATGATTAGTGAGTTTGCTTCAGTTGTTGAGGTAATTCATACAAGTTATAGTGTATACTTTAAGCAACTTTTAAACCGTTTGACCCGTTTCCTTTAAAGTTCAATGTTTTCAATATTCCTTGTGGGCCCGTTATTCGAATAATACAACACAAACTGACTCGTTTTGCCATTTGTGGGTTGAGTATCCCCCTAGAGATTCTGTTTAGGACAAGAATGTCAAGAACTTAGGGTGTTCAAGATTGCTTTTAAAAGTTCTTATCGGCTTATCCTTTTTAATGATAATAATTTTTTGAGTGTTTGGATAAAAGTGCTTATCTTCGTATTATAGAGCAATAGAATCACTTAAAATTAGCACCTCGGTACCATTTTCTCAAGCAAAATACCAATCTAAGGCGAGCAATCCCAAAGACCCCCCTTTAGAATTTGAGGTACAAACAGTATTTGGCTTTTTAGCTACCTTTATGTTTTTGTTACAGAAACTATACCAAGGAGGAGCAAGAACATTTTGGATTCATAATACTGGTCCAATCGGGTGCATACCTTTCTTTGTCAAAAACTACCCACCATCTCCAGACAACAAAGACCAAATCGGGTGTGTGAAGTCATACAACGGACTAGCACAAGAATTTAATAAACAACTCAAAGATAAGGTGTCACAACTCGGAACACAACTTCAAGAAGCATCGTTCGTTTATGTTGACATTTATTCAGTCAAATATTCTCTCATAAGTGAAGCAAACAAGCATGGTAAGCTTTTGTTTTGATCTTCAATAAAATGCTTCTCATCGCTAAATCCTTAAGCTTTTCTAATATACTCGTTAAAGACGTCAAAAAGTGAATCAACTTGTTCATACTTAAAACGGTAATCTTTCTGCAGGCTTCACTGACCCACTAGGACAATGCTTAGGCCAAGATGGGGACGATAACAAGCCTTGTGCAAACCCGTCAGAGTATATTAGCTGGGATGGTATACATTACACTGAAGCAGCTAACAAATGGATCGCTAACAATCTTCAAAATGGCTATGCATCATCACCTAAAGTCCCCCTCACCGAAGCTTGTCAAGCAACCTCGAGTTCCCTTCAGTAGAGTTTAATGAAATTAACTAGAATCGTGATGCAAACACATTCAAACTATGGCGCCATTTTTTACTCGTGACACAAATCGTCATGTCTTTATATATAATCTATATCACTTTCATGAGTGATACAAAAGTATAATTATTAAGTTTAAGATTCAGGCAAAATTTAAATGTTACAAATAAAAAATTAAGAAAATATAAAATGCGACTCCGCTGGGGATCGAACCCAGAATCTCTGGTTTCGTAGACCAGCGCCTTATCCATTGGGCCACGGAGTCCTTTTTGTTTATTGTTACCACTTGAAAATATTTATATGAAACCAACATATTGCTATTAACTTATTATTGTTATATTTGTTATTATTTTGCAAAAAATAAGATGTTAAAAACCTATTGATTGATTACAAGGACTTTAAGAGATACAAAAATTCTAAATGGATTTGATTAAGAGATAAAATGTTCATAAGTTGTGTCAAGAATGAGAACTAACTTGCGAACTAATTCTCTATATCACATTACTCAAAAACGAATTTGCAGATATTTCTTACCATATATGCTAAATATATTTTGAATTGCATGAACGAAGGTTTTACTAAAAAAAATAGATAAGGTATGAAATTGCCCCTTAAAATTCAAGCACTCTTATACATAAATGTATACCGTTAGTTTTATGATTTTCATCTTTTGATTTAACGTAAAAGGCATGAGTTTGTGGTTTACTACAAAATTATTATTGTTATACAAAACCGTTTTCATGTAAAACTTGTTTGTATGCAAAATCTTTTTATTGATTCACTTTCATCAACAGTTTAAACATACCACTCATAGTACTTGGAGTTTTGCTTAAATCTTTTAGTTGTTAAGTGCGTCTAAATGTGACATTGTTGGTTAATTACATGATTTGGATATCAGTTTAATTAGTAAACGATTTTATACTTTAAAATATGTTATGATTGTTTTGCTGACAAATATTAAAATGCTCAAGGCATTACTCTTTTGCTTTTAATCGTATGTAGCAACAAGCTCACACCCGAGTTTAGAGTTGTGGATTTATCCAGATGCTTGAAACTAGGGATAATTGTCTAAAAATGTATTCATGACACTTTTTCTTTTTATGCGTACTCAACTATTAATTTTTTATTTTTTTATTTTATTTTATTTTATTTTTTTTTTTATTTTTTTTTGTAAGCATCAAACTTTTAATTTTTTATTTGTATGTATCACCTTTTTTTTTTTTTTTTTTTTTTTTTTTTTTTTTTTTTTTTTTTTTTTTTTATTTTTCTTATTGTATGTATGATTTAGTGTTAAGTGCTGTATTTGTTAAAAGTTAACTACATTTTTGGTCCTTGTGGTTTGGCGGGTGTAACACTTTAGTCCATTAGTTTTTTCCCTAATACATAACCTTAGTTAGTCTGAAATATATAACCNTGTATGTATCATTTAGTGTTAAGTGCTGTATTTGTTAAAAGTTAACTACATTTTTGGTCCTTGTGGTTTGGCGGGTGTAACACTTTAGTCCATTAGTTTGGTCCCCAATACATAACCTTAGTTAGTCTGAAATATATAACCACCGCCCACCACTGCCATCACTACCCACCACCGCCTACCACCACCACCAATACATAACCTTAGTTAGTCCGTAACATTAATCATATAGATAAAGGAATGCTATTATGTTAATTAAAGAAGAAAATTTGGTGCAAACTATATATGTTTCTACAATTATGCATATATGCACGGGTTATGCGTATACGAAGGCCGGGTGGAATCCATGTATGTCACCGATGCTTTTTATAGACACGTCCAGATATGTCATTTGTCACCCAAACTTCGCAGATAGTGTTGGTTTAGGAAAGATATAAATGTACGTATGTTTTGCAGGTTTGATACTATCTAACAATTCAAAACTAGAACTAGAAAGAAAAGCAAAATAAACACTCGTCAAATAAGTTTGATGATGATTTAGAATAAAAAGTAACAAAATACTAATGAAATTCTTACGAATAGAGAAGAAATTGAAGAAATCCGAGAGCAACGGTGGAGCCAAAGGTTGTGTGTTGTAACTTCTGGCTTGTACTAAAGATATATGTCATCCGCCATTGCTGGTAAGCCGCGGCAGCATTCCCAACACAAGCACTGTGATTCAATCCAGCCACTATCTAACAATTCAAGGCTTTCAACACATGTTTCCATGTAAACGTTTTCATATATTGATTCAGCTAAAACAAAACGCACCCCTGTATTAGGATTGTAAACTTCTAACTCAATACCTTTATTGTCGATCAGGAAATAATATCCATTAGTGGGGAGTTGCATGACACAATAAGAATTAAACATACTCATCTCTTTACAACTGAACTTAAAATGAGCATACCAAGATGCATCATTATTGTACTCTTTCATCACCCAAAACCTTAAGTTATCGCCATCTTCATCTAAAGAAACCACAGCTAGATGACCGTCAACGATTGTTGGTTTTGTGATTCCCCAACTAGGGTTTGGCAACATAATCTTCCGAAATACATGAGTACTCAAATTACATGATATTATATAATATTCTCGTCCTTTGGGTACTCTTAAATAAGCCGTCCAATGCAATGCCCCATTAATATAACACGGGTCTAACTTGAGATAATCAAACTTATAAGGAGGAAAAGCAATCGCAGACCAAGTGCGCGTCTTCATGGAGTAAACCAATGAATCTACAATTCCTTCATAATCGATGTAGGATATCTTCACAATCTTGTAATCATCGGTGATTGGATCATAACCAAAACCGAATGCTCTTGTACCGTCGTTACCGGAAGAACGAGGTTGAGGTATCGTTAATGTGCGCCTAATTGAAGGATTCCATAGGATAATATCGTTTTGACCATATCTAGTATACAAACATTGTTGGGTCACTGAAAGTACCCAAGTGTTCCTTAACTAGGATTTGAACATAAAATAACCTAAGTGTTGGATTCCCTTAAACATAATCAAGTCACTGAGTGAACAGTCATTCAGTGAGTCATCTTCAGGATGTTTAGAACAAGCCTAACGAAGAAAGGTTTTCCATTCGGTGAGGCGGACTCTCAGTGAATGGCATCTAAGCCAAAGAAGAAGATGATGGATTCAATGAGTGATGACAATAGCTCACTGAATCCCCAAGTCTCCTCACCAACTATGAAGACTGAAGAAAGCTACCTGAAGACTGAAGAATAGGCGGGATTGGGAGGGAAAGTTTGAACTGTTCCAATAAAGTGCTTTATCACTTTATAAGTCAAACTTTCCTTATTTGGCTACAATCCAACCTAATCCTAAAAAGGTTATCAGTCTTCTAACCCAATATGGGTTGCCTTCAACAGTAAACAAGATCTTCTAAAGATTTATCTTATGAAGTCTTTAATCCATTGGACAATAGTATGTATTATACTTGTGTATAAATAGGATCATAAAGAGGAGAAAAGGTTAAGTTTGTGTAATTAATGTTTAGACATTCACAAACCCTTTTCTCCTCCAAAGAACATACTTGTACTCGAGATAGCTCGATTGTACCTTGGTTGTCACTTAAGCTTAGCTTAAGTTTAGTGAGGAGATACGCACCATACTTGTCATTTTAATCCCAAGTGTTTATTCCGCAAAACACTTGGGTATAATTCTTTGATTCATTTCTAATAAGAATTAAACGTTGAAAATTACCTTGTGTTTTGATTTACGTTTTACTCTTATATCTTGTTTTATCAAAGTACCTCATCACATCATTATGCCATAATGCACGGTTAGATTAACTTCATAGTTAACTTAACTGGGTAAAAGAGACCAACAAGTGGTATCAGAGCTTCTGGTTTATAAAACTTTCTTAAAACCTCTGAGTGCTCAAAGTTCTTTAAAATCAAGATCCCAAAATGGCCGATAATGATGTGCCCCAACTAGTCGATAAAAAGGGAGGAAGCTACTCTGCTACTGCTCCCCGACTTGAAGTTGGTAAATTTAACAAATGGAAGAAG
>LBNU01009597.1:258905-271620 GCA_014162995.1 Artemisia annua
AAGAAAATAAAAAGAAAGAAAGAGAAAAAAATGAATAATAAAAAGACAAAGAAAAAGGGGGGAAAAAAAACATGGACTTAGGTTTCCCCTTTAATCTTAGGTTAATCTCCATCATTAGATCAAAGTGGATGGATGGAGGGGATTTGTCCCTTTGTATGCACAAAAATTAGAGTATGCAAAATAAAGTGCCTCCATGCTTGTATTACTTTTTGCATTTTTTATTTTAACAATCTTCTTACAATTTCGTTTCCATGTAATTTTATGTACAATTAGTAGAGGGTTATTCTTAGGCGGAACCTTATCCCATCACACAATTCAACATTTACACCTCATAAAAGTATCACAAGGTACCACCATCTGATCTTACACAAACGTCACAAGTCACAACAACTCGTATAAATTAAAAAGCCACAATAAATGATAATAAATAACTTAATCTGAAAATGGTGTTTCTATTTTGTTGGATGATAGATCACTTTTTCCGAAATATGGTGATAACAAAAATGATGTGTAAAGAAAAGAAAAAAAAAATGATTTTTTTATTTCATTTTCTCAAGTTGAAATGAAATAAAAGTAAAATAAAAAATGTTGTGTTATCATGTTAGGAAGAAAAGAAAGGAGAAAAAAATATATATATATATATATAATTACATTTATGCTTTTTAAACATGTTCATTTTATCACAAGAATCGAATATGAGTAAATATTGAGGGTTATATTGGTCATTATATGTTCAATAATTTAGGTGTAGTTTTGTTTCCGTTCATATTTGAGCAGAAAATTTTTTAGAAAAAGTTTTAAGAATTTTCTTCTCATTTTTCGGTTTCATTTCCATTCTGTTAAAAAAAATCAAAAACACAATAAGTTTTTAATTTTCTATCTTTTATTTTTCGTTTCATTCTAAAAAAAAATAACAGAGCGTCAGTGTTCTAATGCCATGTTTGTTCTCCCAAATGCTTTATGATAAACTTCATTTATTTGTGAGGTACTTAATAGATAATATTAGTTAGCTCAATAATGGTTTGAGCATATCTGATGATACGCATTTTGTCAAATCCATAGCAATAACAAGAAGGCATGCCACATAATATACTATACTTCATATAAATCAGTAAATCACTATCTATAATGCTATAAACTTTTATGAACTTTATGTTATAATAAAAGTTTACGGGTATAAACTCTACATAAAACAAACTCTATAAATCTTCATTAGTTAGGTTTATTAAAGGTTTCATAGTTTTCTGTGTCGACTTTAGCGTCCCCTAACCTCGAGCTCGCCTCCACTTTGCCCACCACTCGCCACAATCATTCTCGCCCCCGGCATGGTCGGTCCTTGATGAGTGCTCAAACACTCATCATTTTTGGTCAAATCTGAGCTGCAAAACATTTAAAAAACACTAAAAAATGCATCAAAATACTGAAAATATCCCAAAATTGTGTTTTATATGTTTCAGATGCAAAATGAGTAAAAACAGATGAAAAGCGAACAAAGTTTGCATAATTGGCAGTTTCAGTCCCTCAACCTTCAAAACTTGTCAAAATTAGTCCCTAGGCATTTATTTTGAAAGATAAGTCAACCCAAGTCCTTCAAAAGTCAAAATATTATCAAAAATGGTCTTGGGGTAAAAAGTTTTGAAAATTTACATTTTGGTCCCTCAAGTTTCAACAATTGGCAGAATTGGTCCCTGGTGGAATAATTTGGAGGAAAAGTCAACTTTGGTCCTTGGAAAGTCACAAATTATCACAAATGGTTCTTGGGTGGAAAGTTTGAAGGAATTGCAAAGTGTAGTCCTTGGACTTTGAAACTTGTCACATTTGGTCCCCGGGAATTTCAAATTGGAAATTGTGCGTCTATGGTCCTTATACAACTCACACTTGGCAAGTTTTGTCCTCATGCTAACTTTGGAACAGTGCCTTATCCCACCCCCTCAACTTTCAGATTGTTGCAAGTTTGGTCCCTATGATTTTTATTACAAATACGAACGGACCCTTAAATAATCCAAACCCAACAAATAAAAACCCAAAACATAAAACCCATTAACCCATTTATCCCAACCCCTACTCCCTGGCCCATAAAACAATACCAGCCCAACAACCCCTTTACTAATAGAAACGGGGTCAAAACCCACTTTTGACTTTCACCTTCTCCCCCACTTGTTCACTGCTCCTCCCTGCCACACTCAACCTCCATCTTCCATCACTCCAACTCACTTAACCCATTCCATGTTCCCTCCACCTCATACTACATACCAAACTTCATTAATTGCCCACAAATCACTCCAAGTAACCTATAACTGCCAAATTGGACTTTTCCCGCCAAAACCAATTTCAAGGGCCATGATTAAAGGAAGCCATCCAAGGGCTCAAAAAGAAGTGGGAATGAGAGAGAAACACTTCTCAGTCCATATAAGTGATGAAAAAAAATGAAGAAGAAGGTAGTAGTTAGCTTGAGTAGTGTAGTTTAGTTTTTTTACATGTCGTTTTTGGTGTAATTTAAACTTCAGTTGTAATTTTCAGTTGAAACTTTTTGTAATCAGTTGCTTTAGTCTAATAAACACTTTGTTTATCATTAATTTCAAGTTCCTTGTCCTAAATTCGTATTTAGCATTTTTGAGTGAAATTGACGAATTCACTTAAAATTGTTTAAATGTTATTGTTCTATGTTCCTTTAAGCTCAGTTAAGCTTATTTATAAGTTCTTAAAAGCTTTCAAAGCATTTTAACTAGTTTCATTCAATAATCACAAAATTACTCAAAAATCACAAATAAATAGCAAATAAATTCAGAAATCAATGAAGAAGGTGATACAGGCTTGAAGCATGGTTCATTATGGATTTCCATGGGTTTAGAAGCTTCATGGGAAGCTTAGGATTGTGAATTAGTCCTTGGTATCTCATTTCTCAGTTGAACACAAGTTGTAAGCCAAAATTTCATTCTCTTGTTTTACTGTTTAAATGCTTAATTCTTGCTTATCTTAGTTTCTTTGTGCTTATTTGGTGATTAATGGTTGTAATATTACTTAAAGTCAGTAGCTTGTTAATCAATATTCATAGTTGCTCATGTTTTTAGTTTAACTGCCATATTAAGCATTTTAGTGATTCTAAGGATAATGTTGTTATTGTTAGTGTTTATATGCTCATTTCAGTTCATTTTATCATAGGGATTAAGTCGTAGATTAGCAATGTATTTTTCAAAATGTCCCGTTTTGGTACGTGTACTTTTTTTTGTTCCACTTAATGCAACGTACTTTCCATAAGTGTTCCAATTTGGTACGTGTACTTTTTTTTAACTTTGTTTTAGTTGTAGAATAGCAATGTACTTTTCATAAGTGTTCCAATTTGGTACGTAATCCACGTACCAAATTGGAACACTTTTGGAAAGTACATTGCTATTCTACAACTTAACAAAGTTAAAAAAAATACGCGTACCAAATTGGAACACTTATAGAAAGTACGTTGCATTAAGTGGAACAAAAAAAAGTATATGTACTAGAATGGGACAAAGCTGAAAGTATGTTGCTATTGTACGACTTAATCCCTTTATCATAATATAGCCTTAGGAATCAGTCTTATGGAATGAATTAGTGTTATGCTTTGAAAATCATGGTTTCAATCTGTTAAAGTAGTGTTTAGATCAGTGGTTTTAACCACTGTGTCATGTGTTCCAAGTGTTGTTTGTAATTTATACATGTTTCATTAGGATAATATAACTCAGTCAAGGCTTTAAATCTAGGTCTCATTAGTTCAAAAGTCAAAATGCCCTTTTAATCTTTTTAGCAGTTCACTGTTAGGATATTGAGAACCATAATCATCAATATCACTTCATTAGTTGTTAACATAGCTTTATTTAGTTTAATTATAGCTTATTACTACAAAATCAGTCAATAGAATCAGATCAAAAGTCATAATAGTCAACTTTTCATGTTTTCATAAAAAGTCAAATTTCATAGATTGTCAGTTTTTTCAATATTTGCTAGGACTCTCATGATCTTTATATTTAGTTTTAGCTTTTGAACTTTTAGGATTTTAATATTTGACTGTTAATCTTATTTATGCATATTTTTATTTATTTTTAGTAATTTTGTTAACTGCTTAATTTGAGGCTTATTTTAGCCTAGTCTGCTTGTACCTCCCCTGCTCAGGGTGATTTGGCTTTTGAGCCATCTTTCATAAGCTCACCATAAGTTCACTAGTGAAGCTTAGGTTGAACTTTTGGGTGTTTTGTAAACCCCACCATGCCAGCTTTTTATGCTTATGCTCAGTTTTCATTTCCTAGCTTATTTAACAGCTTAATCTTGCCCTCCAATGACCCTCAGTTAGCCTATCCACACTGAGTCATCAGTGTGGAAAAGCCAACTCCACAAGCTCTTGTAGAGCTTGTTTGTGGTCATAAGCTTATGATTTTTGGTTCTTTGAGAAGCCCGTAAGCTCAATTTGTTGGATCCAGGCCTCATTTCCATTTTGAAGCTTATTTGATAAGCTGAAAACAAGCCTGCAGTTGGACTGCAAGCCTGTTTGGTTTTAGTTGTATTTGGATTTGCTTATTGCTTATTTGTGGCTTACTCAGTGTTGTTTTTCTTGTTAGCTCAGCTTATTTTGGTCACTCTCACTTACTTCTATCTTATTCTAGCTTTTGAGTTAACTATGTAGCTTATTTCATAGCTTGTTAGCTTTAGAAAATCCAAGTTAAGTTTTTTTTTTTTGCTAAACTGTTGGAGTCATAAGCTCCAAATCTGCTTATTTTTAAGTTTTAAAAATAGTGTCTTTGTAAAAGTTGTATATTTTTCAGTGCTTAATGTGTTTGTAAAGAAAAATTAAAAAAAATAATAAAAAGTTTGCAAAAAGTGTAGCAAGCTAGGGTCGAACCTGGGCCATTTGGTTCAGAACTCAAACCAACCACAAGCACCATCTGGGCTATCCAGTCCTTAGTTTTATTTCTTTCCACCCTTATTTATATAGTAATCATTTTTCTTTTAAGCTTATTATTTTATCAGCTTATTTTTCCAGCTTATTTTTAAACTTTTTAGCACTTTTATATTTTTCCTGTTTAACTTATACTAATAAGTATTTTTATAAAAAGTTTTAGAATTATTACTGTACATATACTATTTATTATAATTTAAATTAGTTTAATTAGTTATTAAATAGTTTTTAATTAATAATAATTAGAATGTTTATCAAATAATTAATTTTCTTTTTTCTAAAATTTTCTTTTATCACTAGGATTGTAAAAATATAATTTTCATATCCGTAGGCCTTTTATTTCTCAAGTCTCACTTTTTGTTTCGTACGTTTACGTTATTTTAAATATAACGTTCGTTTTTAAGTTTTTAAACGTATTTGCTTTTACGTACTTGTTCTTATAGCTTGTTTAAGCTATTTTCTTTTATAATTCATTAGTTTAATCACTCATACCCTTTTCCGTTCAATATCACCCGATCACAAATTCGTTTTTGTACAATTTCACACCTCGTCAGGACTTAACGACCCGGGGATACTCTGTACTCCTTGGTATAGCATTGGCTCAATAGTTTGACCTTGTTGACCTTTCCTTGGTCAATATTGTTTGACTGTTCAGAGCCAATCAGTCTTTTACCCTTCTACACCGAGACTTCCTATCCCCGTCATCCCCACCACCTTAATTATTCTAGTTTTTGTTCTTATGTTTTGACTATAAGAATAACAAGATAATTTAGTTTGAGAGATTAAAATTTGGGTTTAGGAGAGCTAGATATTTCAGCTTTTGTGTTAATAAAAAATGTGAGATTGATTGATATTTTTAGTTAAATTTTGATGCTTCTAACCTTTTCAAATCCAAATATCTCAAATATTGTGCGAAAAAATTACACTTTTAATACAACAAGTAGCTTTTTACCAAATAGAGTAATAGACGACTTATGTAATTCCTTTTATAAATTAAACAAAATTCGTGATGATAGTTTTGTGACAAAAATATAGTGGGATACGGTTTCTTCTACACCCTAAAATAGGGACATTTTGTTATATGGTGACAGTTTTGGACCCAATAAGCCACTCAAAACATGTCACACATCTAAAAAGACATAAAAGCCCTTATAACCACCATTTTATTCATTTCCAATTCATAAAAACCAAACCCATTTTAGTAATTTTCCCATCATGCAAATAACATAAAGCTAGGCCATGTTGCACATGTACTAGGGCAGTTTTTGTATATCGACACATTATCCTCTTCATTTTCATTCCCATTTTAGAAATTCTTTCCCTCACCTTTGTTCAATGTTAGTCATGGAGCTACGTTGCCAAGTTGTTATGTTGTTGATAATGTTTTTGAGTTACCATGTTGTGGATGCTAGCAAAAACTTGTGTGATTTTCCTGCTATTTTCAACTTTGGTGACTCGAATTCTGATACCGGTGGATTGTCTGCGGCGTTTGGACAAGCTGGGCCGCCTCATGGAGAGTCTTTTTTCCATGGTCCGGCTGGGAGGTACTGTGATGGTCGCCTCGTTATCGACTTTATAGGTAAGTATTTTGAGTTCTAGTGATAAAGTAGTCTTAATATTGCACATATATACTATAGAAGTGCGATTTGCAATTAGTGTAACATAAGTACATAACATGCTTTGATTTGTATCTTTTAACCATTTGGTGTATATAAATGATACTCATTATCTGTTAATTAATAATCTGAATGAAACATATCAATTAACTTTTTATATAATTCTAAGATAGTGATATGACCTTCAAAATGGACCACGTACTATATGCTTTTCTCGTGATTTATGGTCTAGCAAACCTCTTTGTGTCCAAAAAACATATAATTGAATAGCACGTGATCCAGTTTTTATTTATCTGATCATGCAACCATATTTTATATTTTCATGTAAAATTCTAGTGATCATAATAGATTTAATTTAGGGTATAGTTTGGTGTTTTTATTTGCAAATGATGTTACAAGTTAACATTTTTGATTAATTTTTGTAGCACAAAGCTTTGGAAAGCCGTATTTAAGTGCATACCTAGATGCACTTAGGTCAAACTTCAGCCATGGAGCCAACTTCGCAACAGCTGGTTCGACCATTAGACCCCAAAACACAACCCTCCATCAAAGTGGGTTCAGTCCATTTTCCCTGAATGTTCAATGGTACCAATTCAATGATTTTCATCACAGGGTCCAAATGTATCGCACTCAAAAAGGTGACAATAATATTCCCGTGCTATGAAGCCTATGATAGTATGATAATTGTTTGTATAAACATTTTATGATATGTAACATACAATGCAGATGATGAAGTGTTTAAGAAACTAATGCCCAAAACCAAAGATTTTTCACGTGCTTTGTACACATTTGATATCGGGCAAAATGATTTAACCGCGGGCTTGTTCCAAAACTTGACTGTCGATGAAGTTAGGGCAAATGTCCCTGATATCGTAGGCCAATTCAAAGATGTCATCAAGGTGCGTGTTGTTGTCTTTCGGTATATTTTGTCATAACAAATGAATTTGAGTTGCATACCACAGTCGTGTCATTTCAACGAATTTGTTGGTTTCTTGATTAGAGTGTATATGATCAAGGAGGAAGATCGTTTTGGATACACAATACGGGTCCATTTGGATGCTTACCATATGTGATGGACCGTCAACTAGCCTCGGCTGGACAACTGGACAAATACGGATGTGTGGGCTCATTTAACGAGCTCGCTCAGTTTTTTAACCATCGACTAAAAGAAACCGTGGACCAGTTACGCAAGGAACTACCGAAGGCCGCAATCACCTATGTTGATATCTATTCAGTAAAATATACACTCATTACTCAAGCAACTCGTTACGGTAAGTTAACTTATACCATTACTTAAATACATAGTTTTTGCAATCATATATGGAAAATGATATATTATTCTACAATTATGCCTGCTTATCCTCGTACTCATGCGGATTTACCGTGTTATATTTACTTAAAGAGTTGTCCATTTGAATAAAATGTAGGATTTATGCATCCGTTGAGAGCTTGTTGTGGACATGGAGGAAAGTACAACTACAATATCCATGTTGGTTGCGGTGGAAAAGTCAAAGTCAATGGTAAAGATATCTTGGTAGCTAAATCTTGTGATGATCCAACGGTCATGATTAATTGGGATGGGGTGCACTATACTCAAGCAGCCAATAAATGGATATTTGATCAAATTGTAAACGGGTCATTTTCTGATCCACCATTACCATTAGGATTAGCTTGCTACAAGCATTAAGCAAATATCAAAAAATGCTTGTTGGAATGAATATAAGGTTGTTTGTTCCACATACAATTGTTGTTTTAGTCATGAGTCTGAGTATTCTTTTCAACATAGTTGTTAGTTTGATGAAGCCACTCGATTTATCTTGTGTGTGTTTGCTTTGGTCTTTCTAATAATGTTAGGTGCAAAAGTTTAATAATCGGTAATACGAACCGACTCACAATCGGCTGCTCTTTTATAATGTGAGGGGCATTCATAACATATTCAGCGGTTGTGATTATTGGGTGCCAAAAATTTAACGCTTGACATTGTGCTTGTTAGGTGCACAAATGTCCCACCCATTACCAAGTCAATGCAAAGTTATCATATTCTTTCAATACAAAGTTAACTTTTGGATATGATGAAGCTGTAAAGTATATCATGTGACATGTTCAAGGTTGAAAAAATCACTAGGCGCTAGTCAGATGGCTGCATATCGTCTAGCAATTAATCGATTAGGCGAGAATTAATTGAGGACTAATTGATTGGAAATCTTTTATATATATAATTATAAATTTTTGAAATTTATGTATAACATAATCAAAATGCTTCAAATACTTTTAGATTCAAAGTTCAATTAATGCTTCAATTAAATTTAAGAACCAATTCCCAAATTCAACTAGTGTCATAAACGTTCAATTGAATTAAGAAAAACGAGCATACCATCACATTTGTGTTAAATCACTACTCGAGGTGTGTTTGAATGGTTGTGTCAACTGGTTTTGTGAAAAACGGGAGGTATATTGTAAGAAAACCTCAACTGTAATTTTTTGAAAAAGTTGACCCGCGATAACTGGTTTGGCCAATTTAGCTGATTATTGTCCGATTTGGCTGATTTATACCCGGTTAGGCTAAAATTAAGCGTTCAATCCCTGCCTAACGCCTAGGCGCCGATTGATTGGCCGTCCAGACTAATTTTTACAACATTGAACATGCATAAATACAAGATGGACCTTATTAAGAATCCAGATGGATAGAGTAATAACATGTCTTAAATTTTTATAGTTAGCGATGCTTTGATCCTATGGTGATTTGTTTGTAGCTGTTGACAAATGGTACTTGTGAAACTCATATATGCTTATGATCACCAACAATAATACTTACTCCTGTCTGAACAAGTTATACGGGATTTGAAGTGTAATCTAATCATACCCTTACCATAAGGTAAACCCAAGAGTAGAGAAACTGCTTCTATAAATAATTCTGATAATTGAATATATACTAATGATAAACTCCCAAATCACATTCACCTCTCTAGAAACGATTAAATGAAATCTCACGTTCACGTTATTTTGATTTTGAGCATCTGTCCTCGTAAGTAAATTGATGAAAAGGTTAAAAATATTAGATAGTCTGAGTCATTGGCGCAAATCCGGTTGCGCACTTTGAGTCAATGTGGGTGAAAGTTGTTATTGTTGTCGACGAAAAACCATCAATGTTTGTTTTTCTTTTGCTTTTATTTTTGTTGCACGATGAAGTTGCTTGATGAATATCGTCAACAACAAACTAGTTATAAGTTTAATGTTTTAAGTTTCCTGCGCTAGTCCAAGCTTTATTTATTTTGCTGCTCGGTCTGTGGAAAAATATTATGCAGTCTGATTAATTCGCAAACTCGGTTGTGGGCCTTGAGTCCGTTTGGGTAAATATGAAATTTTAAAGTTTCATTTGGGTATATACAAAATTTTTCATAAAATTTATGCTTATGATATCTTTGTAATCAATAGAGATAGTTGGCAATAAAAAAGAATAACTTACAACGTTTTCGACATTTAAGGAAATCTTTTATATAATAAAACAAAACCCCCAAGTGGGGACTTTCGTATTTCAAAAATAAGATTATTTCTTTATTAAGTAATATTTTAATTATTATATTTTAATTTATAAAATTATAAATTTATAAATTTATAAATTTATAAATTCGTTTTGTTGATATACCACACAAGTAGAAGATAAATACAAAAAATATGAATAAAATACAATTAATAATATGATTAAACTTTTTAAATAATTATCTTTAATAATAAAAAATTATAACTAAAAATCATAAATCAAACAAAACAAAGATTAAGGGCCCTTGGTTCGGCGGAATCCTAAGGATTCTGGTGGAATTGGAATTCAATTCCATTCCATAACGTGTTTGGTTGACAAATTCAAAGAATTTGGAATATGAATTCCATTCCTTATTGTGTTTGGTTAGCAACCGAAATGGAATGAAATTCCTTCAAAATCCCATATATATAGAATTCAACATTCCATGGCATATATGAGAGGATTGTTTACAATTCCATGAAATAATAATAATAATAATAATAATAATAATAATAATAATAATTATTATTATTATTATTATTATTATTATTATTATTATTATTATTATTAGTTTTTATAAACAACCACTTTATTAAGATTTAAAATTTATTATTTATTTAAAATTGAATATAAATTATTATTATTATTATTATTATTATTATTATTATTATATTTAAAAATTATTATTTATTTAAATTAAATATAATTTATTTATTGCTTACTTTTTTAATTTATACCTTAAAAAATACAATTGTATTTTATATAAAAAACACTATTTATTTAATATATTAGTTTATATAATATTATTTAAAAAATTATTATTATTATTTCATAAATAATTTATTTATTAAATAATATTTAGTTTATTAATCTTAAACTAAAATTAAATTTTAAATATTTTAATATAATTGTTTTTTCTCATCTCCTTCTTACAACCAAACATGCGCTAGTATTTGCAAATTTCAATTCCGTCAGGATTCAATTTCTAAACATTCTATTCCTTTACATTCCAATTCCTTAAACAGATTCCAATTCCGTCAAAAATATTCTGCGAACCAAACGAGCCCTAAATTATTTGTTTTTTAATAAATAAAAATATATCATTTTAAAAAAATTTTAAAAAATAGAAGCAGGAGTGGGGTTTATCCCCTAAGGAGAAAGGTTCGATGCTTGTATACTGCCCAATTGGATGTCACTGTGGGCTTGAATCACTAACTACTAACTCGCCGGTTAAAAAAAAGTTATGTTAAAAATAATAATAATAAATAAATAATAATGTAATTAGTTACCAATTAATTATGTAAAAAAATGATTGCGTGATTGACTATAGTTACCTACGGAGTAAATAACAGTACGTGTTGACTATAGTTACTGTTTGACATATTTTTGCCAAACAAGTTATGGAAAACTTATGTGTGGTTTTTCCAGGGCCGCCCTATTGATTTAGGTGGTCTGATGCGAAATTACGAATGAGGTCTCTTAAATCATGAAAGTATTAACTATTATGAATATAATATATTTAGACATGTATAAATATTAATAGACATATATACTAAATCGGAGACCCTCTTATATAATATTTAAAAATAGCTGAAAATATTTAAGTTAGACATGTATAAATATACTTAAACATGTATAATTACCAATGAACATACACTATCGGAGACCCCTCACAAACGGTGACCCTGTGCGGTTACCCTATTTGCACATGCTAATCGTCGCCACTGAGTTTTTCCAAATCACATACTAGCTCAAACTTTAAAATTGTATGTATAATCTCTGTAAAAAAAAACTTCAAAAATGCATGCACAACCTTTTATAAAAAAGGGAAAATGATAAAAAAATACATTGAACTTGGCACTTTTTACCATTGTATGTTGCCAACTATTTTTTTTTTCATTGTAACACAAAACTTGACATTTTTTGCTATTGTATGCACTAAGCGTCGCATCGTTAGTCCTTTACACTAACGGTCGTTTGTAAATAACTTAAAATTCCGTTTTCTTCCGATTTTACACGTTTTCAACCGTTTTCTTACGTTTTAGTCCGATTTTACACGTTTTCTTCCGTTTTTTTACGTTTACGCCCGTTTTTTTACGTTTTCACCCTGTTTTTTACGTTTTTGCATGTTTTTTTACGATTTCGCCAATTTTTTACGTTTTCATCCTTTTTTTTACGTTTTCGCCCATTTTTTACGTTCTCGTCCGTTTTTTTTACGTTTACGCCCACTTTTTTACGTTTTCTCCCGGTTTTTTACATTTTCACCCGGTTTTTTTACGTTTTATTCCGTTTTTTTACGTTTTCGCGTCTTTTTTTACGTTTTTGTCCATTTTTTTTACGTTTACTCCCGTTTTTTTACGTTTTCGGGTTGAAGCGAAAAAAAGGGTGAAAATGTAAAAAACGGTGCAAACGTAAAAAAAGGTCAAAAACGTAAAAGCAGGCGAAAACGTAAAAAACGGCGAAACGTAAAAACTGGGTGAACATAAAAACGGGCGTAAAGTAACAGAGACAGAACAGTAAAAAAACGAACGAAAAATGTAAAAAATGGCGAAAAGTAAAAAAACATGCAAAAAGGTAAAAACCGGTGAAGAAAAAACCGGGCGTAAACGTAAAAAGGGGTAAACGTAAAAAACGGAAGAAACGTACAAACTGGGC
>LBNU01009597.1:271652-299219 GCA_014162995.1 Artemisia annua
TACCTTTCACTAACCACGTGGTCGTTCGAGAAATACTTGAATTCGTTTCTTCGATTTTACACGTTTTCATTCGTTTTCTTACGGGTTTATTGTCCGATAATGTATTCTCTGACTAACGATGCGACGCTTAGTACATACAATAGCAAAAAATGTCAAGTTTTGTGTTACAATGAAAAAAAAAATAGTTGGCAACATACAATGGTAAAAAGTGTCAAGTTCAATGTATTTTTTTATCATTTTCCCTATAAAAAAACATCTGGTTTAGACAAACCACAAGGACGCTTCTTCTGTTTACATTATACGGAGTATACAAACAATACATAATGATTAGATAACTTAAAGTTAATGCAATTTACAGAACAATAACCGGTGTAAATAGCAATTTAAATATCAAAGAATATATCTCAAATACATAAACATCGAATATGTTTATATTTTGTTTAATGAGTTACTGTTTCATGCCTATATAACATAAAGAGACCGAAGATCTTGATCTTGGGTTTATAATCTATTACGCGCATGTTAGTTATGTTTGATAGCAAGCATTTAAAAGTGTTTTGAAGCAACTAGTAATTAGCGGTTAATGTTTTGCAAAAAAATGCTTGTTTGGAAACAAGCAACTAGTGTTTCTACTTTTTCTAAATGTTTAAAATCAAAATGCTACTTCTAGTAGCTTTTTTAGCAACTGACGTTTCCACTTACAAATTATGAGTATATGTATATGTTACAAATGTTTGATCAAAACATACAGCTGCTTCCGCCACTACTTACAGTTACTGCTCTTTGCTACTGTTACCTTTAACGTAACATACCCATACCCGGTTATTGTTGAACAATATATAGTCATAGAAATGGAATAAAATATGCACATTGTATAACTACTACTATGAAAATAGTAACAGCGACAAGACTTTTAAACACTTTTAAACAGTCAACTCGTGTTTAATATTCAAATCAATACCTCACTTTCTTGTTTATAATCTCAAATATCAAATCCTTCTCTCTTGAAATCTCACTACCTGAAAAATGATTCCAATCTGGCTGCTACTAATCTTTGTCACATTTTTACAACCGATACCAATATTATCTTTGCCAGAATGTAACTTTCCTGCGATATTTAACTTTGGTGATTCGAATTCGGATACGGGTACTTTAGCAGCTATCTATGGACAACTTCCAGTCCCTTATGGCGAAACTTATTTCCATCATTCTGCTGGTCGTTACTCCGATGGCCGTCTTGTAATCGATTTCATAGGTACGTGTTATACTACCATATCCTCATATTACTTACGTTGATTTTTTAGACTATACCCTTCATTGAGTTCCTTATAAATCTAAAGTTTTAAGCAACTATTATTTTAATATTGGTTTTTAGTTGAACTAGTCATAGTATATGTTACAAACTATTTAAGAAATAATTATTTGTTCAAGTGTTTTTTGTCGTTTCTGGTCCAACATTATGGTTAGAGGACTCTGCGCAGTGTTGGCGCCGTATAGTTGCATCGCACTAGGGTTCAACGTTTTAGGCACCATCGGCATGTGTATAACGAGAAGTTTGTGTCCTTTTGTTTTCTTCTTTTTAGTGTAAAAGTGGAATGGATGGTGTCTTTTAGTTGTATGTTACAAAAATGTTACTGGAATAGTGTTTTTTTTGTTTTGTATTATAGAAATATTATCCGGTAAACACTAACATGACAGTATGCATAACGCGTCTTTTAACGCTGTTAAAAGAAATAAGTTATCTTGCAATTATTTCTTAGTGATGTATTACGTAGTATTTCTTTGTGATTAATAAGATATATTCACCTTTGGCTCAAAAACAAACAAACAAACAAAAAAAAAAAAAAAAAAAAAAAAAAAAAAAAAAAAAAAAAAAAAAAAAAAAAAAAAAAAAAAAAAAAAGTTATCTTGCAATTTCAGTAAACACTCGGAGATACAGTATAAAAATAGACAAAATAATCACAATAACACGATTAAGAAGCTAAGAACACATATCTTAATGAGCTTCAGAATACATCTTACAACATCGTAGTGAGATAATCACTTTATATATGACTAGCATGATATTCGCGTGTTGCGGCGGCGGTTACCATGTAATTATTTTTTTGAACGAGTAATCTTGTTTAATTATACACTTCACGTAACAATTGACGATAGTTTTAGGTTGGAATAAATTTAAGCAATAGCTAACTACTCGTATAAATATAGTAAGACACTTGCCCAATGCTGAGGTAATATATTAGTTGTAGTCGTTAATATTATGGAGTTAAGATCAAGGTCAAATTAGTTAACAAAAGCTTGTAATCGCAAGTAGATAAAAGTAGGTGTGATAAGTTTCATTATGGTTTATGCCATATAAAAATTTACGCCACCTGATATTACGAGAGCAGTATCTAGCAGTGAGGCGTTAGTTACAAGTAGGTATGAGGTATTCAAGAAACACACATACATTATACTTTATTTGTCACATAAAACTATTTGATGTGTTACATTTGGCGTGTATTATCCATCTCGTTCAAAACTACACTTAACTAATATTGTTGTCGTGTGACATTCCTCTAGATTAACAATCACATATGAAATTGTTTGTTGTTTAGTCTCGTCGATTGTCACATCAAAAGTTCGTGGAACAACAAAATAAGATTATTTGAATGATTGATAAATGTAGTATATAAAATCTTTAATATGAATATAGTGGTAGTATATTGCTAAATTTTAAGTTGCTACGCCTATTATCTGCTCATCGTAAAAAATCAGCTAACAAAAGACATATCCCATGATAGCTAAAGAAATATTATGTTCGATTATGGGCTTTAAAAGTTAATAAGCTTACTATGCATTTTGGATGTTTGGGCCCTAAGTATTAGATAAAGTTAGGTTTTTTACCATCTTTTTCATCCGTTGCTCCAAACTCGAAAAACGTTCTCTCTTTTTCTCTATTTATTTTCTTCTTCATTTATTAGCGATTCTTGTAATTTCTTTTTGGGTAACCATGGGTTCTGACTTTTTGGCCGACTAATCCTTAGAGTTTGAAACCACTACTAGGGGTGTCAGTAGGGTCGGGTTGACCCGACCCGAACCCGAACCCGAACCCGATAAGAGTAATCGGGTCGGGTCTAATCGGGTCAAAAAATCTAGTCGGGTTGTTTTGACCCGAACCCGATAACCCGATAGTGTTATCGGGTCGGCTTCGGGTTAAATAAATAATGCTATCGGGTTATCGGGTCAACCCGATAAGACCCGACAATCACTTATTGCTTTTTTAATTATTACTTCAAGCTACAACAGTAAGCATATGCGTTACTATTGTTTCTATTTTTTTACTCGTTAAGCTTTAAGAAAAATCACTATGAATGTTTTTATTACAAGGGCACTTTGTAACTGGTCAACACATTTGTTTTACAGAAAAAACTGCTAAAAGATGTATTCTCATATTGGGTTTCTTGGTCAGCTGTGCACCAATGTGTCGAGAAGTACAAATGCTCAAGTTGTTTCTCTTTAGTCGTTTACAACCAGATAATCCATAGTAATAACATATATATTTTTTTCTTTAGCATGGATAAAATTAAATGTGATTTAAGTGAAGAAGTAATACAATTGAGGTCTTTTAGCTCACAGTATTATTTGAGTTACTTAATCGGGTCACCCGATAACCCGAATCACCTGACCCGAATCTCACCCGAACCCGATAACCCGATTCTTAATCGGGTCGGGTTGCGGGTCGCTTTTAAAAAATTCAAAACCCGACTCAACCCGACCCGACAAACCCGATAACCCGACCCGATAACACCCCTAACCACTACTACACAGACTCAAGGTAAAGTCCTCCCTTTTTAGAAGGTTGGTATGGTCACTTGAAAATTGTTTGCACTTAGCAGGAACATAACTTAAAACCTCACACATTTTAAAGTGATAGTCACAAACTTTTTTGCCACTGGGCCACCTTGAATGGTTTTCTTGTGATTTCTTTATTACTTTATATATAGATTTGCATCTCATTTTCTCCATCTCTTTCTCTTCAATATGATTCATACTATTATATTAAAGTAGTTCTTATATATCTTTCATATATTGCTTCAAAGCAAGTTCGTGTCAAATGTGCTTTCTGGGACCCACCTACTAATGCCTTGGGTCCGCCAGCCAAATCTCATCGATACGTGCTAGATTCAACGTTTGTGCGTAGGTTTCTGTATGCGAATCAGCGTGTGTGTTAACCAGTCAGATAAAATCAAAAATTGGTGATTCTTATTGGGTATTGATTTTATATAAGTCGTGTTGTATTACTAGTATTTTGGTTATTTGTGTTTGGTAAACTTTTATTAATATTATTGAAGCTATAGTGATTTTTGGAAAAGACTGCGAGTCATCCTTTTTTACAAAATTCGTCTTGTTTGTGTTTTTGGAGATAAAGTTTATTGATTTTATTTAATATATGTTGTGGGGTGCGTTTTAAAATAAGATCAATTGAACGTGCTAACCAAATTAATAGATGTATATTTGTGCATTAAATAATTGTACACATAGCATTATTGGTTGTATTCTTTAAATTTCATCTCTTAGAGCATTGGTTGTGGTGGTGCCATGGCTTCAAGCCGTGACACAAAAAGTACTGCCACGTCAGCGAAAATCTACACGGCACCAGAAATCTCACGACACCATATTTTGGCCGTATCCGTTAGCACCAGAAATTCTGGTGCTGTCGGCCATTTATTATTATTATTATTATTATTATTATTATTATTATTATTATTATTATTATTATTATTATTATTATTATTATTATTATTATTATTATTATTATTATTATTATTATTATTTTACATAAAATAAAACATACAAAATATTAACTAAAATAAACTTCATTAATTAAAAAAAACACACATTACAACTAAAAAAAAATGTTGCATAAAAAAAAAAGGAAGTATAACTCATACTTGCCTAAATCCTAATGTCCAAAGCCCAAAAACACACACACATACAAATGTCCAAAGCCCAAGTCCAATTTTCATTAAAAAAGAAAAAGAAAAAAAAAAAAAAAAAAAAAAAAAAAAAAAACCCGCCGCTCTGGCTGGCCACCACGGCGCAAGGCTCGATGGCGCCACCAGCGGTACAGTGCGCGTTTGATGATTTTGGGCTGGTGGTGATGGCGCCACCACACCCCTCGCTGTGCATTTAACGGAAAGAATGTCATCTCCATATATATTATATATATAAGGTATATTTTGCAAAAGTAACTGTTGTTGGAAATGAAGATAGAGCTGTAAATGGAGATAGAGAGGAAGATAATAGAAATAATTATTTTTATAAGCTACATAAAACAACATTTGATTTTTAGAGATTATGTAAAGATTATTTTTATTTTATAAGTTCTGTCTATCAAACAAAACTTATATTTTAAATTGCTTTTATTTAAAAAAAATAGATTATGAGCTTGTATTTTAATGACTTAAATACTTAAAAAGTGGAATAAACAATATTTAGATAAGGTAAAATATCCTAGAGACCAACGTTTATTATTTTGTCCAGGTTATTTTGCTTTACCCTCTTTTTAATTAAAACTAAATTTCATTATCTTTTCTAAAAATTACGTATCTTAAGATCTCTAAACCATTAACTTACATAAATTACACCATCGTAACGACCATTGTGATTTTTGTGGTTAGATTCGAGATTTCTTATCTATCTTAATATTTCTGTGCATATAAGTTAGCGATGTTATAAATTTTTGTGATTTCTATTTTTTGTTAATATGGGCAATATAGTAACGAACTAGCAAAGAGTTGTTTTCTCTAACATTAGAGTGACTCTAAAAATGAGTCAAATAACGATTACTATCAATGTATCAATATTATGTGCTTACTACTTCATTTTTCAGCTGAAGGTTTAGGACTACCTTATCTTGATGCATTTCTTGATTCGATGGGTACAAATTTTAGTCATGGAGTCAATTACGCGATGGCCGGATCCACTATCCGACGTCAAAACACTACCATTTTTCAAAAGGGCGGGTATAGCCCGATTCCCTTAGAATTTCAGTATGTCGAGTTTTCTGATTTCTTGAACAAATCCCAAGTGATCCGTGAAAAAGGTACTTGTTAGTCACCCATTTACATAATGGCTTGTATATCACCAGCTAAAATGTTATATTCCACATAACTGCGGTGCAGGAGATGTCTTCAAGCAGTTGTTCCCTGCAAAGGAAAAGTTTTCTAGTGCCTTATATACATTTGAAATAGGTCATAATGACCTCACTGCTGGCTATGACCTTGATATGACTACTGAACAAGTTAAAGCGTATGTTCCTGATCTTATATCACAGTTTACGACTACCATCAAGGTGAGATAGACGTTGCTGAATTGTACTAAATGTGGCAAATGGGTGAGCATGAGTTGAGTAACGGGTCAGAACGTGTACATATTGTTGTGGCCCACCCGAAATACTTTTTGTCCAATCTTTTTATATAAATACTCCCTAGTTAGGAGGGGGATATATATGCAAATGCCCCTTATTAGTGTTATATATGATTAAACACATTATATTATTTCAATACATTAAAAGCGAAACTAAGATCATTTTAACCGGTTGATATTGATTATATTCAGGTTCAGTAAATTGACTGATATTGACTTCCTTCGGATTGTACCATAAGACTAATTTATGTGTTCTTGAATGAAAAAACAGAAAGTCTATGCAAGTGGTGGCAGGGCATTTTGGATACACAACACAGGACCGGTTGGTTGCTTACCTTATATCCTGGATACACGTGTGATCACATCCGCACAGATGGATAAATATGGTTGTGCAGCCCCATATAATGACGTTTCACAGTACTTTAACCAGAAACTTAAGGAAGCCATTATCCAACTCCGAAAGGAATTTCCTTTGGCTGCCATCACTTATGTTGATATCTATGCTGTCAAGTATTCACTCATTGCACAAGCTGAAAAACTCGGTAAGTTTGTGTTATGTTTCAGATGGATAGAAATAGCTATATTTGCACGCGGGGTCATATTTAGATTAATATGGGTAGTTTTTATTTGGTCGGGTCATAGTAGACTCATTTGGTGCGTTCCACAATTGAGTGATTAACCAATGTTTTTAGAGTTCACATTTATATCCATATCTAAGTATATATTGGGACGACAGGATTTGGTGATCCGTTTTTGGTGTGTTGTGGGCACGGAGGAAGGTACAACTTTGACAATTCAAGAAGGTGTGGGAGCACAGACACGGTGAATGGTAAAAATATCGTGATTGCAAATTCTTGTGAAGATCCATCATCCCGGATCATTTGGGATGGGATTCACTTCACGGAGGCAGCTAACAAATGGATATATGATCAGATTGTTGATGGGGCGTTTTCTGATCCACCGGTTCCATTAAAGATGGCTTGCCATGAGTTTCCAGATGCCCTGGACGAGCTCATTGATTAATGACTATTGTAAACAAACAACACACTATTTTTAAGGGGTCGGTACTTAATAAAGCTAAGCGGCTCATTCAAGTCGGTTTTATTTATTAAAATAAAATGTTACAATACGAAGAGATAATTGGTTAGAATGAATATAAGATTGTTTGTTCCACATATAGTTGTCGTTTTAGTTTATGAGTCCAAGTATTCGTTTCAACGTAAGTTAGTGTTTTGAAGTTATTCATTTTGAGGAAAATTACAGAAACGATCGTATTTCACCAATGTTGTATTTTGAAAAAAAAATAATAATAAATAAATAAATAAACTAAAACGATTGCCAATCGTATTTGTTAGTTGTGACATATCACTATATGCTTCTCCACAGTACACTTTTCTAATATGACAATTTTACTGACCAAAATTCCTAGTCACTAGTTGCAACCAGGTGAAAACATCACTGTCGCACCCCGACATCTATAATTATATTATTAAAAAGATAACTCCACGTGTCCACTTATAATTGATCGTCTCATGTTGCACATGGCGCATGTTTAGGGTGCGACACGAGACCATGGGGTACCATGGCATGCCAAATTCCAATTTTATGTGTCACCTCAGCGCCATTTCAGCATTCACACTTTTAAAACTCAAACATCAAAACACCCTTTCACTCATAACATGCCATTTGGGCGCCACCCACCCTCAATTTTATTTTCTTTTACAATTTTTTAAACAAACTTAATTCAGATGTTTAGTATGATGTAGTATTAATTAAATAAATCTTTGTCAATAATTATAAGTATATATTAAAGAGCACACGACGACGCCATTTTGGTTGCTTTTTTCCCGCCAAAAAAATGGCCCCGCTTAGCCCACTTAGCCGATTTTTGTGGCCTTTTTTCCTTGGCCCGTCCTGGCCCGTTTCAAATGTATAAGCTTTTATATTTGGAAAAAAAAAAAAACAAAAACAAAAAACATATAATGTATAATGGTTATAGACGTGTCGATCATCTAAAGGCTTATCTTGATGTTTAGGCATGCCTTTTAGCTAAACATGCACATTTTGTGGATACCATTTGAATACAAGTACAATTCACACGTGAGGTTCCTCATGTAGTGCCATTTATAGTACAAGGGGAAGGTTATATACCATTGTCTTTTGCATCAAAAACTACCTGCTTCACCAAACCAACAATACTAGGCAGGAAGATTGTTTCAGGAAAATCTGGAAAAAAAAAAAAAAAAAAAAAAANGAATGCATGTACATTTGACACATATATGATGCCATCAAATGTGGGCATGTACCTTTGATGTACACTTTATGCTAGCTTTCTTACCTTATACCTGTGCATAATCGATTAGGATTAGATTTGCAGAATATGAAGACTAAAAAAAAGGCCAGACCTAGGGTTGCCTCTGTTGCTTCTTTAGAATCTACGGATATTTGTGCTTTTGTTCAGGGCGACGAATCTTATAGTATAGATCTAGAAGCATAGAGTTTGCTAAGTGATGTAGATAATGTTTGAGTCATCTTTAAATTCGCTTAGTAAGAAGCCGTGTAGTTCTCGACATGTTACCAGTGATGTTTGCACTGATAGCAGTTCTATAGAACATGCCAACTCACCAAACCGTAAAAAATGTGATACCTTTAATGTAAATTATGAATTCGGTCACACAAGTACCATGTTGTCCTGTCAACCCTTTCAAAGCATGCCTCCTGTCACCGATGGGGAAGGGTTTTGTTGGTCCATGAAAATTGAGAAAATCTTGATAAACATAAAGAAACAATTTCATTAATAATAATGAATAATAGTTACAAGATTTCTCATACCCATTTGACTACATGATAACATCTTCAGCTTCTTTATAAATCTTTGAGATGAGTCAAAGATTTAAACGGGATAGTCGCGGAAAACTATACCGTATGAGTGACAATAAGACTCTCATTGATCCAAGCTAAGCTTGAGATTCAATGAGAGGATCATCCTATCAACTAATACATTTTGTATTATTTTGTTTGTTTAGGATGGATAACTATTTCTATTACAAACATACATATATATAGCTACAAAATACAAAGTACAACATGTGATGGGTGAGTTGTCATCCACTCTTAGTGGTCCCCCTTCATCTTCCTCTTTTGGAAAAGCACCAACCATCCTTTTGAAATTGTCATAACTAGATTCCCACTTCTATGGCAATTCTTGTACTTTGCTTTGACTCCCTTTTTGTACTTGCTGTCATAATGCCTCAGGGAGCATGAGGCACCCTCAGGGAGCATGAGGCATCCTCAGAGAGCATGTTTGTTCAGAGATAGCTTCAGGGAGTCAGTGAGTTATTGTCATCACTCACTGACTCCATTACATTCTTCTTTGGCTCAAGGATCATTCACTGAGTACCGCCTCACTAAATGACGAGTCTTTCTTATTAGACTCTCTGAACATCTTGAAGGTAACTCACTAAGTGACTGTTCACTCAGTAACTTGTTTAATGTTTAAGGTTATACGTCACTCACTGAAATAGCAATTTACTATTTTATTCAGTGAGTGATTTGGCTATTTTATGTTCAAATACTTGTGGGGAATATTTGGGTAAAATATTGATCCAACAGTCTCCCCCTATTTGAACATACAAATAGCCTAGGTGGATCAGGTAGTAAATGATGGACTGAGGGTTCAGTTGGTGGCTTCAGGAAAGGAGGTTCGTAACTGAGGTTCAGTGGGCAGGGGTTCAGGGGGTTCAGTGAGTGGGCGGTTCGTTCAGGGAGTTTGGTGACTGGGGTTCAGTGCCCAGGTTCATAGGTTCTGTGACCTAGGTTCAGCGAGTAAGGTTAAAGGGGGATTAATGACCTGAGTTCGTGCAAGGTTCAGCAACCTGAGGTTCACTATTGGAGGTTCAGTGTGTAAGTTCAGTGACCAGTATAATGAACTGATTCAGCAACTGATTCAGTGACCAAGTTCACATCAGTTTCAGTGACCTGGGTTCAGGCTTTAGCTTCGTGGGTATACTCATTGATTCACAACTCCACTTATGTATATAATAAGTATCCCAAAGACAACTCAAAGCACACTGAAACAATGTCATTCCCTAATTCGGTTCAACCCGAATAACCAATCTTCTCGTTAACACCCCCTGATGCCACGACCTATTATGGGCCCACTGCGCTTCCGCGCTACTTTGATAGACACCATTAGGCTTATAGCCTGAAATTACCAGCACCCTTTTGACTTCCTCAATCTGATAAACCATTTTGTTTATACCTGATTCTTTTCTCACACCCTGACTCCCATCTTCCCTGACTCTTTTTATCTTTACAACATAAGAATGAACCTCTGGCCTTTGGGTGTCTTATCAGTCTGGGGATTTTTGTGCCTTTTGGGCTGTGTTCCTAAAGTCTTAGGGCCCTGTGCCTTTGGGTTGGTTCTTGGCACAGTCTTAGACTTCCCTGAACCCTTAGCAGGGCGAGGTGGAGACACTGAGTCCCTCAGGTTGTTTACAACAACCATATGGGCCGTCAATTCAATGTTGGAGACTGAGGATGGGTCCTTTGAAAAGTTTTGTGAACTCAGGATGGCAGGTAAAGAGCCAAGGTGAAAATCCTGAGTGTAATCACAACCCAGTAACCTTTGTAGAGCACATGAAAGGAATCTAGTATAGGAGACATAATCCAACCTAGAATCCTTCAGTAGCTTGGTTACAAGATCACTGTAAATGATCTCTCCAATGTCGACATTGACTCTTGTCATCAAGTAGTGAGACATCATCAACTGCATAGAATTAATCTGTTCAGTGGATGAGTGATGTAACACCCCCAAAATTTGGTACAGCGGAAGACTCATCAAGCTTTCGAGGTGTTACGGGGATTGGTATCCAACACAAGTCATAAAAGAACGAGATAAAGTAAACATGAGTAAAAACACAACCAACGGGGTTTTAAAGTTTACATTCATCCCAAATTCATCCAAAGTAAGGCCCAAAAGAAATAAAAGTAGGTCCACAAACACATATCAGAGTTTTAGAAAGATAGATCCTTAAACCGCATTGCCAAGCCAAGCCTCCAATCCAAGCATCCAAATCATTACTTAATTACCTGAGAAAACGTGCTAAAAGTCAGCTTTCGCTGGTGAGATCATAGGTTTATATACATAATCAAATCAAGTGGACATATACGCAAAACGCTTGCTATCTAGACTAGGCCTCAAATCACAACGCAAGAACCCTATAGGTGCACACTATAGTCCAACCACATAATCCTCAACAACCATTCTCTTCATCTAACCATGTCTAGTTCACACGCGATAACAAGATTCACTATGTGACTAGGGTTGATGTTACTTCCAATCTCATCTAACCATATCTAGACCGCACGCGATAACCAGATTCACTATGTGGCTAGGGTTGATGTTACTTCCAATCTCATCTAACCATATCCAGCCCACACGCGATAACAAGATTCACTATGTGGCTAGGGTTGATGTTACCTACCTAGTTCTATAAGCATAGCAAGTTTTGAATTCAAAAGCGATAATAGTCCACATAAAACAATTTGCACGTTTCTCACCCCAAGTATTGAAAACAAAGTTCAAGAGTAAAAGTGGGGCTATGACTCACCTCAAGTCCAGATATCAGCACAAAGAAATCGGTAATGGTAAGACGTATCACAACTCAAAAGACAGCAACTACGGACTCGGCACTTCCTAACAATATAAACTCGTTTCAGGATTCTTTCCTCAAAATCAAATATTCCCAATCCCGAACGTATTCCTTTTTACTTTCCAAAAATCCATTTCTCTTGTTATTCTCATATTAGTTTGGTGTTTGGTATCCATGCGGGTGGAGGGTCGACACAACTCAACCAGGAAATCACAACCATAAGATATAAAATAGTAACAACCTACGGGTCTAATATTAGTCCAATATATCATTTAAATAAATCATCGAAGTTTATCAAATCCGTCGACTTGATAATCCTCCATAATTTATTCACCTAATATATTCTTCCAAGATTATACCCAAACCTATATCTCATAACACATAAAGTTCTACATGGTAAGTTCTCGAAATCTATCGAATTCGTCAACTCGATAAACTTTGCAAAAATATTTATTAACTTATTATTCCCAAACTCCTACCACGACCTAAGGCGTCGTAAGATATAATATCCGATAATAACCCCTNATAACTATGATGCAGTGACTTAAAATGTGATGCAGTAACTTAATAACTGCAATGCACTAACTGTGATGTAGTAATTTTTTATAGCCGTGATGCAGTAACTGTGATGCACTAAAATTTATAACTGTAATGCAGTGACTTAAAAATGTGATGCAGTAACTTTATAACTGTGATGCACCAAAATTCGTCTTCCTAGACTTTTTATTTTAAGAGACTTTTTATTATAACCCTACCCTATATATATATATATATATATATATATATATATATATATATATATATATATATATATATATATATATATATATATATATATATACACACACTAGATGTCGAAGCCCGCCCGATGGGCGGGCATGACTTATAATTATAATTTTTATGGTGTCAGTTAATGGAAAATTATTTTTAACAACGTCGATTTTATTTAATTTTGTTAAAGTATTAGTTTACGTTTAAAAATTTTAAGAAAAGGAGAAGTTGACGTACATTTTAATTTCTTTTTGTAGGTTACAGTCGCTATAAGGTAATATAAAGAAGGCGGGCATTAGTTATAATTATCGTTGGATAGTTGCAAAGCCTGCCAAAATAAGTTAACGAAAAATATGCTATAAGCATAGCACATTTATCTATACGTATACAACTTCAACCAAAAAAAACGCTGCATAACCAAAATAACGTAGGTGGCTAAAAAAATAATATAATGTACTTTCATTTATAGATGATAATAAGAAAAAATATTACAAATGCACTTTTTTATTCAATCATAATAAAGAGGTTTGTGCTATGACATAACCTTCACTTTCTTGAGGCATGCGGAATCTATACCAGTGTTATGCCCATCAACCACGTAGTCACTATATTCAAAGGCATATCCTCGTTGGACCTGCAAAAGCACCAATCATGTAGATACTGAAGTCGGTGACACAATTAGATCAAAACTTTAAAGAGTATAGCATGTTAGAAAACAGTAAAGATCATGGATCCTGAGTAAGTTTTTTAGAATACAGGGGAAACTTTTCAAGAAAGGAAACAGAAAATTAAACTTCCCATGTTAATAACAGTGAAAATTATTTATGAGGTATTATGCATCCCTTTTTTAAACCTAACTGATCCATATGAGATAAAAGCATAGCCTAAATCAACTCATTTATTAGTAAGGTTGCTGAGGCAGAAGAGGTTAGTGAAGTTCTATCCTTTAACGCTTACTATAGAGGGGTATTACTGGAAACCATAAATTCACCACCAACATACTTCCCGAAACCAGCTTCTTCCATTGCAAGTTTGTCCATTTCACCCTCAACCTGTTATGATAGAAAGAGGATTTAATCAGTAAATAGAAATTGCAAACTAAATGTAGCATTTTCCTTTCCAGCAAAGTTTTAATCCAAGATTGTCTCTTTTAGAGATTAGTTAGAAACGCATGATTACTCTTTTGTCATCACCAGTGATATTTCAGATCTTTAACTAACGGTTTATCACTCTTATATAAGAAGTGTTTGATTATTAATTGTATCGTAATCCTGAACTGCCACTTACAGTTAATGAGGATACGTAAAAGATCACATTTCATTGTATAATGAGTGGTCTACATTGTAATATTTCATTCCATTACATGTTGGATGGGGATAGAAGTAGTCAGGTACATTCCATTCATTTGATAGAAGAAGTTTTTAATTCCAATGGAAGACCATTCTGTTTAATTCCTTATTGCAATTCATCAAAATATACATTAAATAGCCACCAGAAGAAAGATGAAAATACCCAATGTCTATGTGGTCTCTCCTAAGCATAGTCGGGGAGGAGGAGCAACATATCAAGGTTAGTAAAGCTGCACAATACAATAAATCAACATAAACCACCAATTAATGTGAATAGATGCATAAAGTGGAATGTTTTCTAGAGCTACATTTGGTTCAAAAAAACGCCATACCCCATTGTCATACGGGCTAAAAAAATTTTAAGCTCGATAATAATGAGGATTTGTTACATTGGTTAACAGTAATTCACGAGTGCATTACAACAACTGCGATTATAAAAATGTGACAAGCCCAATGCCTTTGACCTAGTGGTATGTAAGTGTACAAAGTAAGAGGTTGCGGTTTCAAGTCTCGTTGGAGACATTTGTAAGATAGTGTAATATAGGTTGTATAGGGCCTGTGAAAAATTGTCGGCTTAAAAAAATATTTGATTAATGATAACATACCTGGTAGCATATCGCGTAGGTTATGTCACCCCTTTCATTGCACATGTGTTGAACATTGTGAGCGTACTGCAAATGAGATCAAATAAGGCGTAATCCTTTCTAGACATCTCAGACAACTCCCTTATCCAAAAACCCTTTTAACCTACAAAAAATAATTCATTAATGACTCGCAATTAAGGATATATACCTTAAAATGGGTGAGTTAACGGGTAAAATGATACATCAAGCACGGATCAGATAATGTATTTTTGGAATGGGTCCATATGGGTTATTCTGGTAACAGTACTTTCTTGTACGACAAACACCCATTAATTGAAGGTATGCATAGATTGTGTAGTTTACCAAAGAACTATAGCAAATAAACACCACTTCCAGTACTATTAGGTATTACTAATGTACATTTTAATTATACCAATTTATCAATTAATATGAACGTAGATAAAAGTGCAAATTACCAACAATAAAATAAGCATACCTTCAAGCCTAGACACACAATCTAATCAATTCCCCTTCGTACATGGTGTCGTCATTGTTCTCTATAACTAATTAACATTAAGCAAATTAACTGATTTTTCTTCGACCCCATTACTATTTTAGCCTTTTCGCCAGATAAAAGTATAGGAATACCATTTTTACATTGATTCTCCATTTACATAACATCAACCTTTTTCTTCCAAACATTCATAAACAACTTGTGAAAACCTATGCCTTACTATCATGAAGTTGAGTAAACGTATCTCACTTCGCCATGAATAATCTAGAAGAAATCAGTGTGTAGTTTTTAATAAGATCCAAAAAGCTTAGAAACCAATGTGCTAATTGGAAGATGTAGTTCTGCATATTTTGTATAATAACCCATGTAGCTCCTGACCCACCTTGGTGATTCGAAGCTATAATTTGAATCCAAATTTGTTTGTTATAAATATAAATACTTCATAAGTTGACTCAAGCATTGTGTAAACTTAAATTTTAAATACACTATATGTTGTTGTCAAGTCTCTACTTATCTTTACCATCCACATAATCTTCTAACCCATTTATCCAGTTTTACCCATTTCATGATTAGCTCGTTTTCTACATTTGCCTACTGTCAATAACTCAATTCTTGGTAGGCTCACAGTTATAGGCTAATAGCTATTTCAAATTGCATGCTACTCGATTAACCCCGGCTTGTTAACACCATCAACTACTTATAACTGGTAGGTTCAACGCTATACTTTATCTTTTGGGAGCTTTAGGAAAGTACTGTCCTTATGTCCATTTTAGTGCTAACATTATGATCTCACATTTTAGGTATGCAACAAAACTTATTAAAACATTTAATAAAGCCATAAGGAAAAATTTCGCTACAGTTCATTTTAATATTAAGTACCTAAGTAAAACTTTTGAATCAAGTCATTCACTTGGTTCATTTTCATATTATGCACATTACTTGAGTGAGAAAAGAAACACATGTAGTTGCTGAAAGAGAAATAGAGACCTGATTTCCAGATTGCCTCCATTAACTGCATAGAAATTTAGTCCTCCGACATCCATTAATTGTAATTGAGTACCTGATACAACAAATATACAAATAAAATTTCCTAAATAACAAACGGTATGCAATCAATATTAACACATATATTGAAAATACTCACTTTGATGATTAATTCTAACTTTTATAAAGTTTGTTATATGCTAATAGTTGTGAGAAACAATCTTTCCAAGCTTCATATTATATTAAAAGTAAACAAAATTCTGATGTGGTGCGAAAAAGTAAAGAGGATAAAAAAATAAAATAAAAAATTAGTAAATATTTAAGATTGAAAAATTTTCAACAAATTCTATTTCCTATTATAATAGCTTTCTTTCTTTACTCGGTTATGAAATAAATGCTTAGCTCATACAAATTTTTGTAAGGATGAATCTAAAACCAATAGTAACTCTAGTCAATCAACTGAATACTGAAGATGAGAAATCTGATCTCCTACCTATATTGATCCCAATAATGGCATAATTGTTTGATAACATAAAGATAGGGTATGTCATACCTCAAGAATGCAAATAGAGTTGTCCACATCTCCAACTTCAATCCAATAAGACCTGCTTATTGCTATTATATTGTTAAGTGTATATTTTGTCACATTTTCTGCTAGAATTATCACGTAGCAACAAAGTTCTAAAGCTACTAACTCTCTTTGCATCTTCACACTAAGGTTTGTCTCTTTATAAAACTGGATTTTCTTGTCTGCTTTACAGGCCTCGAAACAGATGTTTTTAGTTCTTGAGGTTAGCAGTCTTGAGCCAAAAAGAGTTCGTTGGAAAATACTTCCCCTGCACCACTTCCTGATCCCGTAGCACCATATTTATGTGCTGCAAAAGATCACGTTTGGATATGTTATCTAAATGCAAAGCGCAATCTAATTTACTAATCAAAGGGTAAAAAAGATAATTTATTCAGACAATTAGCTTACTGATCACATGATACCCATATTTTAAAGATACCCACTTGGTTTTCGGTTTTGAACTAAATTGTGAAGCTAAACTTTATTATTTACACACCATGGTTGTAAGTACCGCTATGTAAAGGTCTTATAAATTGAAATATGATGCAAATACCTGTATACTTTATATCTGTGTCTGGTCATATTTTGGTGCAAGTTTGAGTGTATCCAGACTCCAACCTCTCATTTGCTAAAATCCCTACAACAATTAGTCAAACAATTAGTGAAAGGAATTGTTTTTGGGCAAGATGTTACTACATTATAACTTTTAATTCTTGAGTTTATTAAAAAAAATCCTACCCATATTCTATGAACGTGTCCAACTTCCCACTTCTTGCTCTAAGATGGTTACGTTACTAAGTTTAGTTGAGTAAGAAGCATTTAGCTCTGAAAACTATCCCATAGAAATAATTTCCTTGTTGTAACCAGTCGTTTCATATAGTTTTCCAAAAGTGAACCCACCTGTACACAAACAATGACGGGCATTGGAGCAAGAACTCTTGAAATTGAATAGATATCAGTTTATGCTTCTGCCTCATAAATCTGCAACGGTGATAAAACAAAAAAAATAACATCACCATCTTGATATATTCATGTAAAATTTAGATCTTTCGTCATTACCTTCACCAAAGTGATGCTGCAAATGCGGAGCCAATATCTACACTAATATTGTCATTTTATGAACATGCTATCTGGAAAAAAGGTAAAATTATACCTGCACAAATGACGTGGTAAACACTTCTAGTTGTATAATCTGGTCACTTTCCACAAAGCTATATAGCCATCAATATCAGCCCATGTGATAACGTAAATGTAGTGTATTAAGGAAGAAATATTATTCACCTTTAGCTTCAGCACCACCTAATCCAACATATTCAATTTCCATACTATGGGTATCCATAACGCGCCATCTTATAGACCGCGTGTTGGATCCAAGACACAGAAGCTTGACTATTTGTTCTTAACCGGCTATCAGACCCCTTTTTTTCCTATCAAATCGCAAGAAGATGAAGTCTCTGTACCAAACGATTAAATATAAGGATAATTGACTATTGAGATTTTAACTAAACTGATTCGGTTAATTCAATATGTAGAGGATAAACCAATTCCCAATTTATGATAATAAATAGGTTAACAACAAATGTCGGCAGCGGTGTGTTTATGATAACATTTTAGTTAATTAAGGAAGATACTAATGAAGACACAAGTTTGTAACTTCAATTGAATAACATAAAGAGGTAATAGAACTGAGCTCTCTAATGCTGCAACACAGATAAAAGTAGTAGACTTCATTTGTAAGCTTTGCTTTTCCCTCCAAAAGTTGCAGGCTGTAATTTAAGTGGTCTTGGTAGTGGCAATGAGACATTCAGAATAGTCTTAGTGTGAACCACTTTCTGTAATTTCAACCTTGCTCTGGATCAATTGCATATGTTCAATAAAAAATATAAGGTTAGAACTTTGATCGTCTTTTTCTTCTTTCCTTTTTGTATAATCATCCAAGACACGATTGTATCTATAACATTGTATAATTTGACACTAAAAAAGATGCTAAAGTGAAAACGTGCATATGCGTGACTGGGCTTGAAGATGATGCCCTGACAAATGGAGCTAAGGCTGATGGTGGTAACATATTAATCACAAATAGAAAATATTACTTCACATGGATTACACTTGTTTCTTCAAAGGCATCTGATAGAAACACAACCATTGTAGTACGCATAAAAAAACACAACCCTTTGAGCTCTGGTCAAGTGACTTTAGAAAGGAAGCTATCATGACATTATTGCGAAAGTTACAAAAATATTAATCTGGATAGATCATCTCAAGGGTATGTATGACTCAAAATTAATAGCTTTGAATATGAAATAAGTAAAACTAAACTGTAATTCTTGGTGAGAAACTGAGAATCAAACTTTAAGTTTAAACTGATGAAAATTCCCTTGCCAGATCCACAATAAATCCCCCGCAATATGAACAAATTTTTTTATGAAAACTAAAGATAACTCGAGAAGACTTACGGAAACACTATTAGATCACCCTTAACTAACAACAGTTTCCTCAGCATATCTTCATAAACACTCACCATACATGAACTCTCGATTACCTTTTGACCCTTCCCTTCTCATCCATCTTGCACCCAACGATATGAAAAATAATTACAAACTTGACAATAAACATATAACAAAAGCATAACTTCCCCTATGGCATTGACGTACCTCCCTCTTCCTGTGTTTAGCTTGACCATTCCATCAGCTAAAACCTCCTGCAGAATAGGAAAAGTGGTCAGACAGCCAAGTGTTCTTTTTATATAAATATACTATAAGATAAATGGTTTACTAACCTTAAGTTGTACATGCAAGTTTCTTTTTTAAAAATTCTCCTAACGGTCGCACGTCAATAACGAACCTCACAAAAAAAGCACTCAAAAGGGTCCTGAGCTTTTCTGCAAGTTCGTTTATGGCTTTATAAGCAGTCACCTGAACTTTAAGGTAAACATCTTTTTTGACCATTCCCTTAAGGATATCCACTAATGACCATACCTCAATCTCGTAAGTAACGTATAAGAAGAAGAGTAAACAAATATAACACATGGAAGATAGAGATCAAAATAAGTGGTAACTTTCACTTGGCTAACATTCCTAGATATCCGGTAACTATTCATAAGCAACTAAAGTCATTTAAAAATAGTTTCTTGCTTTCAATAGTTTTGTTATTTGTCATGTTCTTCCATTCTTTACCTGTAACACATCCCAAGCTATATAAGAATGATCTCTCCAAACACTCAACTTTACAGTATGTGTACGTGTCTGATCAACAAAACAAATGCATTGAACCATAGATAGAGCTTCTCTTTCTCCATCATATTCAAGAATTGTGATCATACAACAACATTAAAATATCAAATAAGTATTCAAAAATATATATGAATTGCAAAACCCTAATTATAATTTTTTTTTACCTTCTTAGAATCTAAAGCTTTTGATTCTGATGCCACGTACAACAACAACCTCCTAACTTTATGTCATAATATGTTCAAACAATTAAATTTAATCTTATTAAGATTATAAAGTGTTTTAAATAATAAGCTAGAGATATATAAAATTTTACCTCTTCTGCTGGTTGTTGTTTTCAATATAGCTCGATGATCATGAGCATCAAAAACCTATAAAAAAACAAAAGACACAATCACTATAAAAAAAACTAATGAAGCACGTTAGGGTTTTTTCTGAGAGGAGGGAAGAAAAATGGTGCGGTGTTATCGTGTAGGTGTTATTGTATGATCGTGTATGTTTTTTATGGGCTTTTAGGGTTTTTTTTAGTCAATTCCAGTTGCCCAGTTTATAGATTAGAAGTTGCAAAGTATACCACAAATAATGTGGTGTTCCAGTGGTTAAGATATATATTAATCTCTCAAACAGGTCAAGTTCGAACCCATGCAGCTTTCTTTTTATTAAACTTATTAATCCGAATTTAAGTAATAAATAGTTGCATATCTTGATTAAATAAATAAAAAATTGCTTACGTGGCCACAATGTGATGACATGGCTGATAATGAATTACATGGCAATGACTGGACAATGAGGTGGCATTATACGTGTAACGCCTCCTGTTATATATAATATAAATATATATATACGCTATATATATAAGTACGACCTATATAATATATACCTACCGCTATACTAGTACGTATAATACTACGCTAATATAATATATCTATAATACTATATATATACCATAATATATACTATGATATATATATATACTATTATACACCACCGTTTCTACACGTTCTATTTATATATATACTTGTATATAACTATAAAATGAATGTTATATCGATAGATAAGTTATCACGAGTTTTATAATATGTTCGAGTTATAAAATATATAAGTCAGCAAGTCCGACGTCATCCACTTCTCCGTCATTGTCCAAATCCAAATGTACGCCGCGTTGTCGAAATCCACCATTGACTAGAAAGTTCAGGTACCTCGACATCGCTCAACCAGTTCACCATGTCCAAATATCCTTATCAACAAGAATCAAAATAATCCCGCGTCAGAAAAAAGACAAACCAAAAAACAAATCACTCCAAACAAACTACAAGCTCCCCGGGGTCCGACTACGGTACCCAACTAACCTATCTCCGTCACACTAATGCCGTATCAACCATTGCCGAGACCACGAGGGTCTCGGCCTCCTAATTACTCCGTTGGCCACAAATAAAAACAACAACAACAACAACAATATGAGCAACGAGAGCACCACAACAAATAATAATCACTTAGAACCCCGAGAACCATAAACCTCGAGTCAAAAACAAGTCGAACTCGAGTCGAAAGACCCACTTGGGTCTCGGCTTAGATTCACGAGCCACAAAACCCAACCCCGAGACCATGAGGGCCTCGGTTAGGCTCGACCGAATACAAAATCAATCCAAACGGACCCTCTTGGGTCGCGACACACAAGAAGAACAACAAGCATCAAAGGTCATCCAAACACAACCCAAATCTAACTCCAAATAGTCCAAACCCTCGCTACAAGGTTACCAAGGTCAAGACTCGTCAACTAGAGCCACACGGCTCGAATCCAAAACTAGGCCGTGAGCCAAGGCTCACGGTTCACTCGACCTCCATGATAAAATCATCAAACCCGGATACCAAACACATTATTATTATCAAAATACCATTTCCCATCAATATTTTTCGAAACCCAACAAATATAACCCGTGTATACACGGATTGGAGCTCAAACCGAGGCACACGAGGTAAACTCGTGGCCACTCACCTTCAAAACGACTTCAAAACAAGTTTCTTCAAAAACCCAACAAGAAATGACGAAATTAGTGCTGTTTAGGTGGCGGTGGTAGTGAGATCGAGGTGTTAGAGGGGTTTATTTCGCGCGTGAGTTATACCAAAAGATAGTTCGTGAAGAGAGGGTTAATATGGTGGTATTGGTTTGGTTGTAGGGGCGACGGTGTAGCGGTGGTTGCCGGAAAAAGGGGCGGCGGCTAGGTTTCCAAGAGGGAGAGAGAGAATGAAGATGATGATATGTTGTGTTTGTGTGGGTGTGTGTGCTTGGCCGGTTATAACCCACAAGGACCAATTCATAATTTTAATTTTTTTTTTAAAAATAAGTATAGTGATAATAATAATAATAATAGTATTAATAGTGTGGGGTAAGGTGGCTAGTCATAACACGCAAGACCAAACCCGTAACTTTTTCAAAATATCTCGACGTTCTCAAACCGAGCTCGTTCCCAAAAATTTAAAATTTCATAATACGTTCAATAAATATGTAAACCAAACCATACGTTCAAAACATTTAAATTCGTTAGGTTATCCTAGTGCCGGAGTCAACGTAGCGCCTAATAATGATCTCAAAATGAATCACCACATATATTCCATATTAAATTTAAAATTCCAATTCAAATTCCATAGAAACCACGAATTTAAAAATCACGATTCAAAGTTTACAAACTTATCGCGAATAGACTTANGTTCAATAAATATGTAAACCAAACCATACGTTCAAAACATTTAAATTCGTTAGGTTATCCTAGTGCCGGAGTCAACGTAGCGCCTAATAATGATCTCAAAATGAATCACCACATATATTCCATATTAAATTTAAAATTCCAATTCAAATTCCATAGAAACCACGAATTTAAAAATCACGATTCAAAGTTTACAAACTTATCGCGAATAGACTTAGAAATATTCCAAAGTCATTAAATTTAAAGTAATGCGGGTTTTTAAATAGCTCCCTAATTTGCCAGTTGTCACAAGTGATTCCCACCGAGGACCTGAATCACAAAAGTGAATAAGATCCTCCAAGCCGCGGGAAAGGAATTCTTGGTGACAGGGGCCTTGTCCAAGTTATCAGGTTTTAAGGCAATTCGTTTCAGCCCCGTTTTTATCACATCAGGGTGCGGGGCTTCAACATAAATTCCACGGTTATAATCAAGCCCTGTGGAGGAGCAAAAAGTTTTAAAATCAAGTGTAAATCTTTTTGTCCCATTTAAAACCGAAAAGCTGATAAGGTATTCCCTGAAAGGTCTTAGTTCATCCTTATCAGTGGGAGGTGACGGGTCAAAGGCCACAGCAGTTGCCCACAACTCCCTGAGGTAGTTGTGGTACTGAAAGTAGGGTGTAGAGGTGAAGGCATGTTTCAAAGGGCAATTGTAAAGAAATTTAACAATGTCTTTGTAGGCAGGAACGTTTGAAGGATATGAAAAATTGCCTACGACATTGTTGGTTTTGAAATTTACGTCACCCGGAGTCAAAGGTGCCCATTGAGGTGCAACTTATATTCCTTGGTTTGTTGCCATTTTTAAGTCAAAATAAGGTTTTGAAAAGGTTTTAATGGCAAATAGAGGTTATCAGATGGTCACAAGTTGGATCCAACAAGTTCGCTATCGTGAAATAACCTATATGTTATTAAGAAGATGATAGTAAGATGGATATCTTTGCTATCAAACTGCTTAACCCAGAAAATATGTTTGAAAAATAGCCTTTTAAACACACAACTTTGCTTTGGAAATAATTTTTGCAGAGTTTCTTTAAAATTTTGTGTGTGTGTTTTTTGTAAAGTTATGAGGGTATTTATAGAGTGGTGGGCTAGGGTTTGTGGACAGTCAAAAGGTTTATGTATTTTGAAAATCAAAACACAATAACCGTTTGGAGTCCGTATTAAATGCCACCACTCCACGTTCCTCGTTTTTTGCAACTGTTCATTTGAACAGTTGCGCAGTTCTGCAAAAGTGTATTTTGCAGAGATTTTGTCACATTATATCTCAAGATATTATATGTGAGAGAGGGCAGTTAATGCCAAGTGGGATATGTTGTGATGAAATGGGGGTCCAAGATGTGGATGCCAGAGAGATAAAAGACATATATTCCTATATTAAATAGGGATTCAGTTACCAACCTAGGACATTTACTAACTATATACTTAGAGCATTTAGTTAAGCATTGAATGCTTTCAGTGTGTCTTGGGCACCCTGAGGGAATGATTCATCAGTGAGTATGTTTTGAGACATGTATCTCACTGAGGGTTGATGGATGTTCAGGGACCTTAGGGAGACTTCACAATATGTTGAATGACATTTACTCAGTGTCCTGACTGTCAATGTCCAACATGCCCAATTCTGCTTTCAGTCTTGTGAAAGTGGGCTCATCTAGGGGTTTTGTAAAAATATCAGCTAGCTGATATTCTGTGGGGATGAAATGTAATTCAATCTCTCCATTCATGATATGATCCCTGATGAAGTGATATCTGATATTAATGTTTTTGGTTCTTTGATGGAGGACTGGGTTGTTGGAGATGGCAATTGCACTGGTGTTATCACAAAAGATAGGAACACTCTTGTAATGGATGCCATAGTCACTGAGTTGACTTTTCATCCATAGTACATTTGCACAACAGCCAGCTGCAGCTACATACTCAGCTTCAGCTGAAGACATAGCCACTGACTGTTGCTTCTTTGCACTCCAGCATACAAGTTTCCCTCCAAGGAACTGACAGGATCCTGAGGTACTTTTCCTATCCATGTTACAGCCTGCATAGTCTGAATCAGTGTAACCCTTAAGATCGAACCCTGAGCACTTGGGGTAGTACAAACCAAGGTTTGGAGTACCCTTCAGGTACCTGAGGATTCTTTTCACGGCAGTGAGATGTGATTCTTTAGGGTCAGACTGATATCTAGCACATAGGCATACAGCAAACTGAATATCAGGCCTTGTGTCTAGGAGGTACATCAGTGAACCTATCATTCCTCTGAACATGGTTTGGTTTACTGGTTTACCAGTGAGATCAGGACCAAGATTGTTTGGAAGAACCATTGGGGTTTTAACTGAAGCACATTCACTGAGTTCATACTTTTTCAGTGTGTTCTTGATGTACTTCTCTTGACTGATGGAGGTTCCTTTATCAGTCTGTTTGATTTGAAGTCCAAGGAAGTATGTGAGTTCACCTATCATACTCATTTCAAATTGCTTTGTCATGAGTTTCTCAAACTGTTTGCAAAGTTTATAACTTGTTGAGCCAAATATGATGTCATCCACATACACTTGGACTAAGATCACATCTTCTTTTGTCATATAGATAAACAATGTGTTGTCTATCTTTCCTTTGACAAATTTGTTTTCGATCAGGAAGGCTGAGAGAGTCTCATACCATGCCCTGGGAGCTTGCTTCAGTCCATAAAGGGCTTTGTCAAGCTTGCAGACATGGTTAGGGAACTCATGTCTTTCAAATCTAGGTGGTTGTTGAACATAAACGTCTTCCTTAAGTTTTCCATTTAGGAATGCACTCTTGACATCCATTTGGAAAACTTTGAAGTTCATGTAAGTTGCATAGGCAAGGAAGATTCTGATGGCTTCCATTCTAGCAACAGGGGTAAATGTTTCTTCATAGTCAATGCCTTCCTGTTGATTGTATCCTTTGGCAACAAGCCTGGCCTTGTTCTTAATAACAATGTCATCTTCATCTGTTTTGTTTTTGTACACCCATTTCATGCCAATGACATAAACACCCTGAGGGCATTCAACTAAGGTCATGACTTTATTTCTATCAAACTGTTCGAGTTCATCATGCATAGCCTGAACCCAACTAGGATGTTTCATAGCTTCCTTGACAATCTTGGGTTCAATGGTTGATATGAAGTCAACAAACAGGCATTCATTGGCTGAGGCTGCAGTGAGTTTGGCAGCCATCCTTCTGGTAAGCATTCCTTCAAAAACAGGTTCACCAATGATGTTGACAAGCTCAATGTGTTGGTGTCTAGACCATCTTTCTTGAGGTCTGGGATGGGAGTTTGAGCTTGTTGATGCCTGATTTGGAGGTGGAGTGGGTTCAGGTGCTTGAGGTTCCTCAAGGATTTGGTTTTCAGTGGGTTCATTTTGAATGTTGTTTTCAACAAGTTCTAGATCATCAGGTTCAGTATGAGTTATCTGATTTTGTACTTGTTGAGCTTCAACAAACTCACTGATGGTAGGGTAAGGAAGGTTGTGAGGGATGATGTAGTATGAGAAGTCTGCATCAACCTGATATTGTGTGGAAGAATTGTTTTCAGGATTATATTCATCAGGAGGATATCTAGATGAATCATCAATCCCAATTTCTTCCACTGAGGTGTTTGAGGATTGGATGGCTTCAGTGCTCTCATCAAAGGTGATGTGATAGGTTTCCTCAGTTTGTTGTCTTTTTGTGTTAAACACCCTGAAGGCTTTGGAGACCAGTGAGTAACCTAAGAAATATCCATCATCAGCCTTGGCATCAAATTTGCCTAGGTGATCCTTGTGATTATGAATAAACACAGGGCACCCAAACACGTGAAAATAGCTGATGTCAGGGATTCTACCCTTGAATATTTCATAAGGGGTTTTGTTATGTCTTTTGACAATGATGGACCTATTTTGAGTGTAGCATGCTGTTTTGACTGCTTCAGTCCAAAAATGTTTTGAGAGGACTGAGCCATTCAGCATTGTTCTAGCTGCCTCAATGAGTGTTCTATTCTTCCTTTCAGCCACTCCATTTTGTTCAGGAGTGTAGGGATGTAACACCCCCAAAATCTGGTTTAGCGGAAGCATACATGTCATTGGGGTGCTACTAAATAGATATCATAACACGAGTACAAAGAACGGTTTTTATCTCAACCATTTAGAATAACTTTCATTATCAAAAATATTCAAATTTACATCGTTCAAAAATGGTGCGGAAATATAGGCCCATATAAGAGTTTAAGCGGTCCCAAATATATGTCAGAGTTGTCTATGACCATGCCATGCCATGCCAAAGCCTTCAACAGTTAGCTATCACCTTAAACATGAAAATACATGCTAAAAAGTGTCAACACGAGGTTGGTGAGTTCATAGGTTTATAATAAAACAGTAGTATTGTGAGTTCAATAGAGAGTTTTGTGACCGCTGTGTGGCTCACAATGTCATGAAAATAGTGTTTACCTTACAGTAAAATTAGAATGGTGGACCATGAGTAGAGTGTGTGATCATTATAACAAATATAATGTCACATGGTAAATAGTTTATTACGCTAGCACTAAGTTTATGCAACCGATGCTATAACAGTGTGCATGCTCAAAGAGCATGTAATCAGATATAGTGCCTGGCAAGTGTTTATCCCAGACACTTGTGTTTCGACATGGTATACGTTCACGTTTGCCTATCCGGTCAAACCGAACGGGGGAGTTACCCCCAATAGATCTATTTATAACATTCGCGCTTCCCAGCAGGAATTAACGGTTCATGAGGTGGGCATAATTGGGACATAACAG
>LBNU01009597.1:317826-343662 GCA_014162995.1 Artemisia annua
ATTCGAGTATTTGACCACACATGCTTTTTAATTATATTTTAAAAAGATTTAAACTAATGATAAGCTCAAATTTTGTTCAAACTATTGGACCCATAATTCCAGATTATAAATAAATAATGGAGATTGGTGATATTCAACTTTTTATGACTAGCTCAAAAGCTTGAACATAAAATACATAATCATACAATACTTGACTAAGAATCATTTTAGTAATTGAAATCCAAATTGAGTATGGCCGGCTTTTGCACATCTTACATGACTACCCATGTTTTCATGTTTGTATTGCGCATAAATTATTGTTCTGACGGCTTTTTAACATATTCAATTGCACCATAATGTAGAAATATAATATGTCGAACTCTTTTTTTTCATGAGTATTCTTAAATTTTTGAATTCTTTGAAACTTAAAATTTTTGAATTCTTTTGAATACAAATAGTTAATTTTTTATTTTTTATTTATGGCACATGAATTTTTATATTTAATAGTTTTCAAAAAAAAATCATAAACTCTGCTATATAATCATCATAATCTTTAAAACACACACGCTTTTATTTCAAAGAACACACATTTTGCATTAAATGTCGAACCAAAACCACTTCGTAAATATAATTATTTGCTGCTATACACAATCACTTTGCATGAGTATACGTCTAGTATTAAACAATAGTCCTACAAGATCATATGATTTTATAGCAATTTAGCAAACAATTATGGTTGTTACTTATTGCTAAAGTTTTTTTTTTTTTTTTTTTTTTTTTTTTTTTTTTTTTTTTTTTTTTTTTTTTTTTTTTTTTTTTTTTNGATATGTCTACACCCGATACCTCTGAGTCTTTCACAAAGTCTTTTCTTACTAACTGACAATTGTATAAACATGTTCAAAACAAATAAGCAACTTAAGCTTATAGTGTACTAGACACGCCGAGCTAGATACGAGCTCTATTTCAATTAGGTTCATCATAAAAATGAGCCGACCTTTAGTTGAGCTCGAGTCTGTAAAAAAAATATAAAGCTCGAAATAATTTGAGCTTGAACCCGGGCTTTACTAATACAAATAAGTCGAGCGCGAGCTTCCTTCCACCCCAACATTTACACTTTATCCCATAGATCAAACTACATTTATGTCGAACAACCAACTCCTCAAAGTCATTATTAGCTCTTGATGAATAGCAGCCACCTATTCCGACTAGCAACACAACAAGCTTCAGTCACTTTCACCATGAAAATACAACTAATTATAGCATGGTAGTTGGGGTGTTTGGATAGGGTCAAACCAACTACACTCAGCACCTGCCAGGTAGGACACTCTTTTATCATCCTACGTGGCAACTTGACCCCTTCTTTTTTACTTTTTTCTAAACCAAACTATACATACACCAATCCTATATCTATCTATCTATATATATATATACACACACCACCCACATTTCATATTTCCTAAATAATCTCTGCTTTATTTACAAATCCATCAAATACCCATTAAATATTTTCAAAAACCCATTTCAAATCACTAAAAAAAATCTATGGGAAACTGCATAAAAAAAGATTCCGGCGAACAATGGGGCGGCGAGTACTGGGGTTCTCCGGCGAATTCTCCGGCAAGATCGTTACTTTCCGGCGACCCATCTCAGGAAATGTGTTTTTCTACCGACCCTTTTGAGGAAACTGGAAAAAACAAAGTTTTGGCGGGAAATGAAGATTCCGGTGACCGGAGTAAATTTTCCGGCGAGAAAAGAGAAGTGAAGATAAAGATAAGTAAGAAACAGCTGGAGGAGTTATTGAGTGTGAGTGAGGTGCAGGGGCTTACGGTGCAACAGGTTTTGAACTTGTTGATTAATGGTGGTGGTGATGGTGGACTGGATTTGAATCAACAGTCATGGAGACCTGCTTTACAAAGTATACCGGAGTGATTGTGTGTATGTATGGATGTTTAGGTGATTAGTGGCTTTGTATATAACTTTTTCGGATCGAGATTCTCTTAAGTTGATATAAACATGATCGGTAATGTTTTCTTACAATAAAAATGAAAACCGGTCTCTCTGTAGACCTTACTATTTTGTCGTAAGAACTTGAGAGGATCTCAATCTTTTTTATTTTAGGTAATTAGTGTGTTGAAGATTTTTAAAGTAGCATGTTTGTATGAAGAAAAGTATATGGAGTATGAAATTTTAGTTTGAAGTTTAGTAAATTGTTAAACGCGGATTTAAGTGTTGTGTTTAAGTTATTTAAGCACGCATTAATTTTTTGTACTTTCGATAATAGCTATCTGCTTATGAATTTAATTTTTTTCAAATGACTTTTTTACCATCGGTTTTGTACGTTTTTGTTTCTTAAACATAGCCGTTAGAGTTACGTTTAGCAAAATCCGTAAGTTTGCTACTAACTCAATAAAAAAATTTCTTTTTAAATAAGTTGGTGTAACAACTTTATGTTTTTATACTTCTTAGTAATATACTACGTAATGAGTAAGATATGGAAATATTAAAGTGTTTATAAATCCTATATTGTGTTATGTGAGGGTGTTTGAGTTGGCTTGTTTTAAAGATTTTTTGCACATTAGCTTATCAGGTTATGGGTTTGAAAAACTTTTAAATAAAATGCATGCAGAATAATTTATAAAACCGACTTATTTACATCCGAAAAAGAAATTAGCATAAATATCGGAGGTTGCACATACTCAAAAGACATTTTATGAATAAATTTACGCTTTGCGACATAAAATTCGTTGTGTCTCGTGCCACACCCGGCATCCATGTAGGTCCGTCCCTAAATGGATGGCATAATATCATACATTTTTAACCAATTTACAAGTTTATATTGTCACAATTTAATTGCCAGTGTTTACAAGTAAATGCTAAAAACCTACTTGAAGATCAATGATAAAACTTAGCTTCAAAAGTTTGTACACATTAAGCAGAAATCGCAATCGATAAATGAAAGTTACTTATCACGGGATCAACGCTCTACCATTGAAAAATATAAAATTTGTAACAAAAGAACTTATACTTCTGGTGATTAGGCAAGACATGTACATATATGATTAACAAATCTATAGGATTATAATAAGTGATCATTGTTAATTACTAGTAAAAGATCATACACCTTAATCTTTTTTGTTAATGCAGGCCGTTGATGGAAAAAGTTACTAGTATTTCTTTAATTTTCTTCTCCAGTATCATCCCGAGATGACGATATTCCATATTTCCATGTCATAGATGAAGTGTATCAAATAATAATTTTCTGGTTTGTTGAGTAACGAAATCGACCTCAAACCTTTTTTAATCTATAAGATAATGAAACTTTTAGTCGTGGTAACGTCAAGGAATAAACAAAATTACTGTAATTCATTTTTTAGTTCGAGAAAGTTTCTATATAAAGGATAAAAACTACATAATCTATGATATCAGCCGCAATCAAATATGGCTATTTAACAAGCATGACGTTAACCATTATAGTGTTTAATTATGCGCAAGTGTGGGTACAAACGTAATGAACTTTTTTATTTTGCGCATAGAAAAACCACAAATTAGTTATCATTTTATAATTCAATTTGTTCTTGTAGATATGATTACATTGATTCGTGCCATGTTACAAATATTTTAATAGCGAATAACGTTTGATGCCTTTTGGAGTACCAACATAGTAACGGGTCTTAGAAAACCATCATAGAATCTTCGGTCTTTGATTTTTCTTTTTTCAAATGTTAAACATGTCAAGACATGCATAAAAGTATAAAACCATCTACTTCACCTGTTTTGATGTTTTCATTAATCACATTGAAATAGTTATCACTATTGTACAAGTCTTAGGGCCCGTTTGGTTCGGCGGAATCCTAAGGATTCTGGTAAAATTGGAATACAATTCCATTTCATAACGTGTTTGGTTGACAAATTCAAAGAATATGGAATTTAAATTCCATTCCTTACTGTGTTTGGTTGACAAACGTAATGGAATAAAATTCCTTCAAAATCCCATATATATGGAATTCAACATTCCATGACATATATGAGAGGATTGTTTACAATTCCATGAAATTATTATTATTATTATTATTATTATTATTATTATTATTATTATTATCATCATCATCATCATCATCACTTTAGTATTACTATTACTATTATTATTATTATTATCATCATTATTATTATTATTTATTTTATATTTTTATTATTATTATTATTTTTATTATAAACGATCATTTAATTATTATTGTTATTATTATTAGCTTTTATAAACAACCACTTTATTAAGATTTAAAAATTATTATTTATTTAAAATTGAATATAAATCATTATTTATTTAAAAATTATTATTATTATTATTATTATTATTATTATTATTATTATATTTAAAAATTATTATTCATTTTAAAATTAAAATTTATTTATTTATAGCTTACTTTTTTTAATTTATACCTTAAAAAATACAATTTTAGTTTATATAAAAACACTCTTTATTTAATATATAATATTATTTAAAAAATTATTATTATTATTTGATAAGCAATTTATTTATTAAATAATATTTAGTTTATTAATCTTAAACTAAAATTAAATTTTAACTATTTTAATATAATTGCTTTTTCTCATTTCCTTCTTCCAACCAAACATGCGGTGGTATTTGCAAATTTCAATTCCGTCAGATTTTAAATACTAAGGGTGCGTTTAGTTGAGGGAAAACACCCTTGTTTTCCACAAAATGTTTTGTGGAAAACAAGGAAAACAGAGATCGCGTTCAAATTAGTATTTTCCAATAAAATTCTCTACAAAACACAAAATTCCTATTTCCAAGTTCAATACACAAAACTAGAAAACACTTTTTTTTTGTTTTCACCTATTTTCCTTTAAAATACCCCACAATCTGTTTTTGTCCATTTTTATATATTTTCGTCGGTTTTGTCTGTTTTTCTCCGTTTTCGTCCGATTTTCACGTTTTCTTCCAATTTTTTACCTTTTCTTCCGATTTTTACGTTTGCGTCCATTTTTTTACGTTTTCATCTATTTTTTTACGTTTTCGTCCGTCTATTTACGTTTTCGTCTGTTTTTTTACGCTTTCGTCTGATTTTTTACGTTTTCGTAAGTTTTTTAAAGTTTTCGTCAGATTTCTTACGTTTTCGTCCGATTTTTAACGTTTTTGTCAGATTTTTACGTTTTCGACAGATTTCTTACGTTTTCATCCGTTTTTTTACGTTTTCGTCAGATTTTTTACGTTTTTGTCCGTTTTTACGTTTCGTCTGATTTCTTGCGTTCTGGTCAGATTTCTTACGTTTTCGTCTGTTTTTTTACATTTTCGTCAGATATTTTATGTTTTCGTCCGTTTTTTTACGTTTTTATCTGATTTCTTACGTTTTCGTCAGATTTTTTACGTTTTCGTCCGTTTTTTACGTATTCATGAGATTTTTTACGTTTTCGTTCGACTTTTTACGTTTTCGTCAGATTTTTTACGTTTTCGTCTGTTTTTTTACGTTTTCGTCTGATTTCGTACGTTTTCGTCAGATTTCTTACATTTTCGTCCGTTTTTTATGTTTTCATCAGATTTATTAGGTTTCCGTCCTTTTCGTCTGTTAACGTTTTCGTCCGTTTTTTAACTTTTTCTTCTGATTTCTTATGTTTTTCTCAGATTTTTTCGTTTTCGTCCGTTTTTTTACGTTTACGTCAGAGTTCTTACGTTTTAGTCTGATTTTTTACGTTTTCGTCAGATTTATTACGTTTTCGTCTGTTTTTTATTACGTTTTCGTCCGCTTTTTACGTTTTCGTTCTTTTTTTACGTTTTCGTCCGATATTTCATGTTTTCGTCTGGTTTTTTTACGTTTTTGTCGAATATTTTATGTTTTCGTCTGTTTTTTTACGTTTTCGTCAGGCGAAACCTAAAAAAACGTAAATAAAACATGAAAACGTAAAAATCAGACGAAAACGAACGAAAACGTAAAAAATCGGAAGTAACCATAAAAAACCGAAAAAAAACGTAAAAATCGGATGAAGTCATTAAAAACGAAAACATTAAAAAACGGTCAAAAACGTAAAAAATTGGACGAAAACGGAAAAAAATAGACGAAAACGTAAAAAAAACAAACGAAAATGTAAAAAAGACAGACGAAAACGTAAAAAATCTGGCGAAAACGTAAAAAAACATACGAAAACGTAAAAAAACAGACGAAAAGTTAAAAAAAATCTGATGAAAACGTAAAAAAACGGACGAAAACATAAAAGAATAGATGAAAATATAAAAAAACAGACGAAAACGTAAAAAAATAGACGAAAACGTAAAAAAACGGACGAAAACGTAAAAAAAATAGATGAAAACTTAAAAAAAAAGACGAAAACATAAAAAATCGTACGAAAACGTAAAATAACTGACGAAAACGTAAAAAATCTGATGAAAACGTAAAAAAATAGACGAAAACGTAAAATATCGGACGAAAACGTAAAAAGTCGGACGAAAATGTAAAAAAACAGACGAAAACGTAACAAAATCAGACGAAAACGTAAAAAACAGATGAAAACGTAAAAAGACATATGAAAACGTAAAAAAACATTTGAAAACATAAAAAATTTGATGAAAACATAAAAAAACGGGTGAAAACGTTAAAAACCCGACGAAAACGCAAAAAAATCAGACGAAAATGTAAAAAACTGACGAAAACGTAAAAAAATGACGAAAACGTAAAAAAACGGACAAAAACGTAAATAATCGGAATAGAACGTAAAAAATCGGATGAAAACGTAAAAAGCAGACGAAAACGTTATTTGTTGTTATATTTTACTTTTTTGATTCTTTATTTTCTCGTATTAGATTTCTTTAGTTATTTTATAATTTAGTTGGTTAGTTTATAATATTTGTTTTTGTGTTTTGAAGATGTTTTTTATAATATTACTAAGGTGAATAGAGAATTGTGATAGATTACGACAACACTTAAACATGTTTCTAGTTTTGCAAAATGGAAAACACAAACATATGTTTCTCAACCTAAACGCGTTTTCTAAATTTTCTATTGTTTTGTGGAAATAAAACTCCCTCCCTTTTCCTACAAAATAAGAAATAGGAAATGAAAGAAAATGTTTTCCAACTAAACGCCACCTAAAGATTTCAATTTCTAACATTCCATTCCTTCACATTCCAATTACTTAAACAGATTTCAATTCCGTTAAAAACATCCTGCGAACCAAACGAGCCCTTAAAGAATGTCTTTATAACCTAATTAAACATGTAACATGTTTAGCAAATTCCTAAAAAATATAGGGGAGTATCATTCGACATGTTTTTTAGTAGTCGAGAAATGGACATGACGGAACGGTTATTGAACATGACGGTGAAATTGATATCTAGCAAAAAAAGAACGAGTCAAGTCGGTCACACGAGTTGCGAGTGATCCAGGGACATATAATAATATAGTGTTCTCACAAATAATACTTTTAAAACATTTATATGAACAAAAAAGTGTAGGCGGGTCAACTCGCACATATAATAACCCGATTAAACCTAAACCCGTTTCAGCCTGTTAGCCTAACCGTGCTACATCTACAAACAACTAACGTTGAGGACAGCCTGGTGTCAAATCACTCGACATGGAGGTGTCATGAAGTTAAGGTGTAAACTCTAAAGTTCTATTTTCACTTGGTACAAACAATGGCCTAAGACTTCAACCCAATCTTATGAAAACGGGTCAAATATGGGTTGCATCATACTGATCCCAGGTCAAATGAGTTGAATTTAATTGATCCGCTCCGTTTTGCCGCCACCATGAAACTTCCAGTGTCCATCCAATCGACACAAGATTGGAACCCACACGTTACTAGCATTACCTTCTTTATGAGTTATCGACCATGTACCTTACAAAATATGGTCCAAAACTCCAAATGCTCAAATAGTTGTTATCTGATGCTTTATGAGTCTCAACAAGGACCCGGAGCAGTTTCCATAGTTTTCTTCCCCCTCCATATAACGATCTGTTCGTCTTTGTACAATATGGGGACACAAGGTACTAAATCCTGTGCAACAAAACATGGTACTATCAAATCTTTTCTTCCCCGGGACGTAAATATTAAGATTTTTTATCACAAGATTTGATTATAGGTTGGAAAACACATACCCTTAGCTTCACAGCGATTCTTTTGCAGTCGCTCATACCCACATGGGCACAATCGAGCCTTAATACTTCTTGCGCTTCAAAGGCCTCTCTCACTTTTTCTACCACGTTAGCATACACACCGTTTCTTGCTGCACAAGGAAGATAAATCATTTAGCGGAAATAAAGCAGTCAATCTTACAAAAGAAAAGTTATGACCAATCTGTCATAAAAATTGAAACAATATTTTTCACGGAACCTCTTAAGGGGGTGTTTGGATGTGACACAAACAGATTATTATTTTCTGATCTAATAATGGTTAAAATAATAAAATGGAAAACGATGTAACATTATATGGCCCGTATCCTTCACATTTGAAGTTGTTACTAACAGGTATTCAAGACATTTGGTTAATAGGATTATTGTGTATAGTTAAATGCTCAAACCAGCATAAAACAAAACAAAAAAGAAGTTACATACTTAGTTTTATCAGCGGAGGAGAGTTAAGTCCGCGGTTCCTCATTTCTTTTGTTTCTTCAAACGTCAATCCATCAGCAACATTTTTTATGAGCTTTGGATAAATTGGTGGATATGGCTTCCATAGCATTAAAGGAACAACAGGTCTATTCTTGGGGTCATAATTTCGCCCCCTATACAGTAGCAAAATGTTAATGTGACGGTATATAATCTTCCCACCAGATTTATCCTGCAAATTTCTAAGAAACCATCAGCTAAAAGCTTCTAGAAAGATCAAAATTAGTTAACGAAGTTTGTAGTCAAACCTCGAGATGGTAACAAATGTTGTCCATGTCAAGAGTCGGGACTCCTAAGCATTTGATCCTCACAGCTTCAGCCTTCTTCCAATGGTTATGGATGTCATCAATCATGTTGTGAGTGACCCCACCCTTTCCTAACACATCATAGGTTTTATAAGTCACAAGTTATATAAGAAATTAAGGGGTTGTTTGGCATTGTTTTTTAAACGTGGTTATATGATAATGGCGTTTTCAAATCAAGGGTCAGTTTATAGTGGTTGGTGTCTTTTCAATCAGCCAAGGATAATCAGTTTTTCCTATTACATTCAAATGTTCTCTTCTCTAGCTGCAACAAATGAGACCCTGGGTTTCTATTCCCTCAAGATTCAAGATCTCTTGGAGGAGAAAGTAATTAGTAAGCATAAAACATTAGCCAGATATAGGTCTACGTGGTGTTCCGATGGGCACATTGAGTGACTATTACAATTTAAAGTGTAACAGTGAGCTCAAATGAGTGTGACAATGATTTTATTATTGAATGTGGTTAAAAAGGCTAGAATTGAATCTGAATGAAACTAGGAAAGAAGTGGGCGTAAGATTATTGTTGCAAATGTAAAACTACATAATTCTTAACCATCCCTCGCGAGTTGGATCAATCGACTGATTGTTTAATGCAAGATTTTTCATGTAGCAATAACCACTATGAAAATGCAGGTTTTTGCCACTGTATTCTGAAAGTATCTGACTATTATGTTTCCAAGTAACACATAATCAGTTCCTATTGTTTGGGCACATATTAAAAACGATTATGATCATTCAAACATTAAGGTGTCAACAAGTACTAACTCTGAAACTCTAACTATTTTCAGGTCATATTACATGTAAATCCATCGATAATCAGAACATGCCGAATACTAAAACTACAAATCATCACAACCTAAAATATAGTATATCCATTTCACCCTACAAGGCTACACCCGTTTTCTTAGCTTTACATTACTCTATAACTTCAACATCCCATAGCTCAAGTAATCTCGAATTCACAAATGCACCTAGATACATTAAGCCGATGTTAACAAATTATGACTTTTTAAAAACCAGATAATCACTTTCTCTAAAAGGTTCGACAAACAACGTTTTCTAATTATCTGCGTTTTCAAAACGCAACATTTGATTAGTAAAAAAAAGTTAACTTTTTTACCTAGATTAATCTGTCTACTGCAATCACTATGCCTATACTTTTCCACAAGCTCCTCCACTTCATCTTCACTCAAACCCTCCCCAACAACTCTTAACCTCTCTTCTTCCACTTTACCAACATCCACAGTCTCCCGAACCGGCGCAACCGTCCCGGTCCATTTTCGGTCAATTCGGCCCGGTCCAAAAGGCGAAAACTTGGGTGTTTCTCTATACCCAATTGGTTTTACACATGGGTTTGTTTCAGAATATGAGTATTGGAAGTCAAATGGTAGAGTTGAGGTTAGTGGGTGATTTTCTTGGGGGTTTTGAGGGTGGGGTTTTTGGAGGGTTTTAGTGGGTTTTTGGGGTTTTGAGAGTGGGGTGAATGGTGGGTCGTTGTCTTCAAAATGGGGTTTTGAAGATAGGAATTTGTGGTGGTGAAAGTGGTGGCGCTGCCGAGAAATGTGTTTCAGCATTTGGTGGTCAAAGTGTTTGGGAGCTTTTTCTGGTCAAGACTCGAGAGATGTGAATTAGAAAATCAATAAGTTTAAGTTTGGAATAGAAAATTATTTAGAGATTATGCTTATTTTCTAAAAAAAGAAAAATAAGCCAAGTTTTGTTTGAAACGAGATGGTTGCCCCTGCCACGTTGCGGCAGGGTAATTTCGATTTTCGTAATGCGGTGTTGCATTTTATTTAGGAACGTGTATTAGTAACTTTTGCCGGTTTTTTTTTTTTTTTTTTTTTTTTTTTTTTTTTTCAACATTGTATAAAGGGTTGAATAAACGTTTAGTATTTATACATTCTAAGAATTGTTGCAGTTTCATTTACTTTTTTTTGTTTGATAATTTATTTAGAATTGATATATATGACTGGTTGTAAATTGTAAAACAATGTTGGGTTTTGGGGCCAAAGGTCGCACAGGACTTTAACCCCCAAAAACACAGGTGTGCTAACAAAAGCAGCCCAAGGTCAATAACGTTTCAGGCCCAAGGTAAGTAATATTAAACAGGCACCCTCGTTCAGTTTTAACAAAAGAGAATAACTAAAGACCCAGCCCAACATAAGGCCCAAAAGAGTAGAATAATATTTTCTTGAACATCAAGGGGATTAGTATATATAGAGAATACAGAATTTATAAAAGATTATAGAAAAGTAATTGTTTATCATTTTTGAAAATCAAATGCAATTTCATTTAGTTTTTAAAATAATCCATTTTTATAATATTCAGTTTTATCTCCATCTACATCTTTATCTCCGGTTTTTGCAACAGTTACTTTGTCAAAAATATCATAAATTCGCAATAAGGGTAAAAATAAAATAGTTAAAATTTAAAAACATATACTGAGTCGATACACATGAAGAAACAGAGCACTATAGAGACATTACCAACTCAAGGTCAACCAAACCCCAATCAACTGGGCTGCAACAACATCTAAGCCCGAGGAAGCCCAAGCCCATCTTCCAGAAGCTAACGAATGCAACGACGATTCCTTTTTTATAGTGGACCCCGGGTGGGATGATTATTGCCTACAATCATTAAAATTGAATTCTCCCGAAATAAAAGATGCAACGTACCCGCGTGTAGTCAAGTTGTCAGCCATTTGTATAATTGTTACGTTTCAAGTCAAAATTGAGTCACGGGCCACTGTAAAATAAATAAATTAATGGCTCCCCGCAATATATGAGATGCCGAGCCATATTCTTTAGTATTCTCTAGTTTGTTAGCCTATAAAAAGCGTTTGTATTTGCTTGAAATGATGTCCGATCATCCACCAAAACCTCTTACCATCACCATTGTAAAATATTTAAGCTTTCATAGTTTTAATAAAAGGTGTGTTTAACTACTTGTACTTTAAAGTTGTTTATCAAAACCTCAAACTCCTTTAAACTAATTTTTAAGTAGGCTCGGTGTGTCAACGTTTCGTTTTAGTGAAAGCTTGTTTTAAACTCAAACTCCTATAAGCTGTGGCTAGACATACCAAAATCATTCATGTATGACCGTATCAACGTCGAATTTGTGAAAATAACACCACTTATAACATAACTAATTTTTCCGAATTTGGCCATTTGAAGTAAAGCTCCATTTAAAGTTAAGTCACAACACTATGAAAGTATCATATTCATTCAAATTTTACAAACAATATGAAACTCATTAAATCTGTGTTTCTTTTGCTTATCAAAGACGGAACATGCAAACAATAATCTATAAAATCAGTCACAACAATGCTCTTTAAATGCTACTTATGTTACTTTCGACTAATTTCAAAGCCTCAACCTTAAAATTTTGTTTCATTAATCGAACTGAAAGCTCTTGCACAACAACTGGGCTGCAACAACATCTAAGCGCAAGGAAGCCCAAGCCCATCTTCCAGTAGCTAACGAATGCAACGACGATTCCTTTTTTATAGTGGACCCGGGGTGGGATGATTATTGCCTATAATCATTAAAATTGAATCGTCTCGAAATAAAAGATGCTCGACGTGCCCGCATGTAATCAAGTTGTCAGCCATTCCATTTGTATAATTATTATTTTGCAAGTCAAAATTGAGTCACGCAACACTGTAAAATAAATAAATCAATAATGGCTACCTGAAATATGTGAGATGCCGAGCCATATTCTCTAGTATTCTCTAGTTTCTTAACCTATAAAAGGCGCTTGTATTTCCTTGAAATGATCATCCGATCATCCACCAAAACCTCTTACCATCACATTGTAAAATATTCAAGCTTTCGTAGTTTTAATAAAAGGTGTGTTTAAGTACTTGTAGTTTAAGGTTGTTTATCAAAACCACAAACTCCTTTAAACTAATTTTTAAGTAGGCTCGGCGTGTCATCGAAATAGCTTTTTGTTTTAGTGAAAGCTTGTTTTTAAACTCAAACTACTATAAGCTGCAACTAAACATACCAAAATCATTCATGTATGATCGTATCAACGTCAAATGTGTGAATATAACATCACTTGTAGCATAACTAATTTTTCTGATTTTGGCCATTTGAAGTAAAGCTCCATTTAAAGTTAAGTCACAACTCACAACACTATGAAAGTATCATTCATTCAAAAGTTTGCAAACAATATAAAACTCATCAAATCTGTTTTCTTTTGCTTATCAAAGATGGAACATGTAAACAACAATCTATAAATCAGTCACAACAATGCTTTTTACATGCTACTAATGTTACTTTCGACTAATTTCAAAGCCTCATCCTTGCATCTCCTTTGATCTGCAACCATAGACTCAAAAACATCCAACAAACAATCCAACTTTTCAACATCTTCTCCGCCAATCGCCTTCATTGCATAAACAATACTCTCAATCGACGACAAATATCCAGCTTTAGGTTGTTTCCTCACTTCCGCGTACATGCTCAACTTATCGATATCCAATTTCAAATGCGGCAAAAGCTTCAACCAAGGATTCTCCTTATACATCCTAGTCGCTTTACGCCATGTTCCATCTAACACTATTAAGTTCTTTACATCAAAATCAATATCTTCCACCCCAATCGAATCTTTACTAGGAAACAAAAGCAACGACCCCGGACCAACATTAATCTCAAACTCTTCGACACATTTCCCATCATTTGCTTTCCGAATCTTCTTCACATTAAACCCATTTCGTATCGCACATTGATCAACCAAAAGCGTATCAAAACCTTGGTTTCTTATAATGACACCCTTTTTGTCAATAGTGAAACTAATATCCATAGGTTTTAAAGATTCCATCTTTTCGCCGTTTTCAACTAAACCATTAAGACCCACATCAAGACTCGAGTCGCAAAAGCTTAAAGATTCAATCTTTTCACAATTTTCGACCGAATCATTCGGACCCAGATCACCATTTGACTCAAAAACATGTAAAGACTCAATCTTTTCACATTCCTCAACTGACCCATTTTGACCCACATCAGCATTTGACTCAACCAACTGAATCTCAAACTGGGCTTCATTTAAAACATCTGAAACATGGACTATACTGATATTCTTGAGCCCTAAAGTTGCAATTTTAGCTGAATTTAAAGGGTGTTTCTTTTCTAAACTGTGTTGAAGGATTGTGACCGATATTGTGTTGTCAAGAATTGAGGTTTTGAATCTGGTGCAGAGACAGAGTTTGGTGGGTCTGGTGCAAGATGGGCATGTGGGTCTTTTGTTATTTGGAGTAGGGTTAGTTGACATTGTTAGGTTTAGGGTTTTGGTTAGGGTTAGGGTTTTGGGTTTGAGTATGGAGAAGAGAGGGGTTTTGGGTCTAAAAGTGAGGAGNCCTTATACATCCTAGTCGCTTTACGCCATGTTCCATCTAACACTATTAAGTTCTTTACATCAAAATCAATATCTTCCACCCCAATCGAATCTTTACTAGGAAACAAAAGCAACGACCCCGGACCAACATTAATCTCAAACTCTTCGACACATTTCCCATCATTTGCTTTCCGAATCTTCTTCACATTAAACCCATTTCGTATCGCACATTGATCAACCAAAAGCGTATCAAAACCTTGGTTTCTTATAATGACACCCTTTTTGTCAATAGTGAAACTAATATCCATAGGTTTTAAAGATTCCATCTTTTCGCCGTTTTCAACTAAACCATTAAGACCCACATCAAGACTCGAGTCGCAAAAGCTTAAAGATTCAATCTTTTCACAATTTTCGACCGAATCATTCCGACCCAGATCACCATTTGACTCAAAAACATGTAAAGACTCAATCTTTTCACATTCCTCAACTGACCCATTTTGACCCACATCAGCATTTGACTCAACCAACTGAATCTCAAACTGGGCTTCATTTAAAACATCTGAAACATGGACTATACTGATATTCTTGAGCCCTAAAGTTGCAATTTTAGCTGAATTTAAAGGGTGTTTCTTTTCTAAACTGTGTTGAAGGATTGTGACTGATATTGTGTTGTCAAGAATTGGGGTTTTGAATCTGGTGCAGAGACAGAGTTTGGTGGGTCTGGTGCAAGATGGGCATGTGGGTCTTTTGTTGTTTGGAGTAGGGTTGGTTGACATTGTTAGGTTTAGGGTTTTGGTTAGGGTTAGGGTTTTGGGTTTGAGTATGGAGAAGAGAGGGGTTTTGGGTCTAAAAGTGAGGAGCATTTTATTAGGTTTAGTAGTGCTGAAAAGACTTCAATTTGGGGGGAAATGGTTTGGGTTGAGAAAGGGGTGTTTGGGTAAAGTTAATTGAGCATGTTAATATCGTTTATTGTGTTGTTTAACCAATAACCATCAAGAAGGTGCGATGTCTTTCAAAATCATCGAACCTTTAGATAAACGTCTCAAGGTAGGGCGTAAACAACTTGAATCGAGTCGAACTTTGACAGAGCTCGACTCGACTCGGCAGTATCGAGCTTGGCTGGATAGCTCGACGAGCTTTCATGAGAAAAAGCTCGAGCTTGTTTGGAAAGTTTGAATTAGACTCGAGCTCATCACGAAAAGCTCAAAGTATATGTATTATGTGTTTTTTAAACAAACTACACTTGAAATACACATAATATAAATATAAAAAACATATATATTATAACATATATACATTCAGTGGGATTGTTTCCCCCCACCAACTACTACAGTGATTTTATTATATTTTATTCGCACAGTAACTAACGGCCGTTAGTTACTGTAGCAACGACCGTTAACTTCTTTTTTTTTTTTTTTTTTTTTTTTTTTTTTTTTTTTTTTTTTTTTTTTTTAATTCCGCCTGCGATTGGCCCTTCGTCTTACAGGTTTGTTGCACATTTAGTCCTTATAACTAACGGCCGTTAAGTTATTTAACGACTGTTAGCTAATGACCGTTATCTTTATTTTTTTTTTAATTCGTACGAAATTGGTTCTTCATCTCAGAGTTTCGTTTCATATTTAGTCCTCTCATAATTTGCATAATTGGTCATTCGTGCTATACGTCCATTGCAAAATCAGTCCTTTGTCACTAAATTGACGTTAAGTAGCTACCGGCCGTTATCACGCTTTTCCTATTCGGAAAACACCCCGCGGCAACGCGCGGGATTCCCATCTCGTTACTTACAAGCTCGAAAAGTTCGACCCATTCATAAATTTACATATAAACTATTAAAATACACATAGTATAAATAAAAGAAACGTGTATATTACTTACAAGCTCAAAAAGCTCGATATTAACTCGAGTCGAGCCTATATAAGCCCGAGCTTGACTCGTTAAGCATTTCAAGCTCATTTTATAGGCTCGAGCTCGAGGCTCGATAAAGCTCGGCTCGAACGAGCTCGAGTTACTCAACAAAAGCTCGACTCGTTTACGCCCCTATCTCAGGGTAGTCAAGAAAAGGGTTTGAAAACAGTCATGACGATACCTTAATGAATCGTGCATATGAGTCAAAGACTCGCGCTTCCCGATTAACATGAATAAAGAAAACCTCGTTTATTTACCCGGTTTGTGACTTTTGGTGGAGCAATAAGCTACTTAGCATAAGCCTCTTCAACTGAACTATTTGAGAAAAATGTAAGTCATTAAGCTTACCTAAAACAAACCCAAGGATGGAGTATCGTAGTAGTAGAATGCCTGAGAAAATGGTATCCTAGTTGGACGAAAAAGTGTATTTTTGGGTACCATCACGAGGTTGAACTCCTTGCCATATAGACACAAACCAGGTAAAACACTTTTTTCCCGAAGGTTGGCGTGACCACTTTAGGGGTGTTTGCACCCGGCAAGAATTGAACTTGAGATTTCTCACATTTTACTATGATAATCACTAGCTTTTTTTTTACCACTAAGCCACCCTTAAGCGGTTAAAAAGTTTTGTATGCATTGATTTTCAAACAGTACATAAAACCAGCGGGTTAACAAAAAGTTCTGTATGTTTCGATTTTTAAACAGTACATAAAACGAATACTAGCTGTCATAATTGGATGCCTAAACACTACCGTAACAATAAGCCAAAGGTCAGACTTTAGATCGCCATAGCTGTATACTTATATAGCTACGCTGATGAGAAATTTATAAATCAAGAATGAAAAACTAAATCTCAAAATGTAATCTAAAACATAAACTTTAATGAACAAACATATATAACCACTTTACAAGGTTTAACCCCAGTCCAACACTTTAGTATTTATCTGTGACAAAGGAAACAACCATACATGGCTACATAATGACATCTAACTGATCCAGCAAAGACCAACAATTTATGCTAAAGAGATGTTTATGTAATCTATAACTATGTTTTTATTCGATTATATACAAGACAATAACGTGTTGATAGTTGATACATTCTTTCTACTGTACTACAAACTACTGAGTTTTTAAGAGATTCAGCAATATTTTGGTCTGAAGTAATCTGGGGGCATTGATGGGCAATTTTCAGCCATATGTGCGTACGGTTCGATGGTATTGTAACCAGGTAACTCCATTCGATACTTTCCAGTAATTTGACAGAACGGAAGCTTTACTGTGTCTCCATCATTGCACCACTTTGGCAGGCGGCTCGAGTTGTTCTCAAAGAAATTGAGGGTATATGCATCTTTTATCTGCATAGGCGTTGATAAAAAATATTAAGTTAAACCCATATGGGCATTTGGCTATTTGCAGATCTTGACAAAACTTACTGTGAATTCGGTAACTTGAATCTTGTCTGCAAGATCACCAAAGAGTCCTGCTTCTTTGTACATTTCAAGGATAAAGGCGACACAAGAAGTTGATTTTCCATCAACATATACCCAGTCATCCTGTTCAGGAATGGTAAGTAGTTCAGCAAATGATGAACCGCGCCTTTCAACTTCTACCAGAATTTCAGGAAGGTCAAGACCCTGCAAGAATCAGATAACAATCAGCTGATTGAAGTTAGGGACATTTAGGTAATGTTTCATTTATCTTAAGATCCAAGAAACTTTTACCCCATTAAGTACCTCTCAATTTTCACAAAAGAAATGTCCCTTTTGTACGCATTTAGTTTCTTATATAATCAAATTTTGCAAAACACTGAAATAGTTGATATTACTACATCCATCTGACTTTGATAACTTAAATTCACATAACCACATTCAAAACATGCATCCAACCACCCCCTCATTTGATTAAAATTAGAGCTACTTGGGTAATTTCACATCCATCTCAATAATCAATGTATTTACAACAGCTTATCTGGTTGACTGTTTTCATCCAAAATAACCAGAAACTATAATCCGGAAATCAGTTTTTGCTTATTGAATCGTCAAGTAGTCATAATCAGTTTAACCACATATCCAAACACCCTTGAAAATTTGCATGTTTTGGCTCATGCGCATGTGTGGTTATAGACTCCACAGGTAGCAAAACTAGACCAGCAATTTTAGGAACATATTCAATAGAATCTGAAACGAACCTCAGTACCAAGTCGCTTGTTAAGGGCTTCATTCCATATGTTGGCTGCATATGCAGGTTGCAATTGGTTCCATACGGTCATAACAGAAGCAACCTATTACATCATCACAAATAAGTTAAATCTGCAGATCCCATATTTCCATCTAACTACGCGTTAGAATATTTTTGACATAAAATACCAACACACTTTTTCGCTTGAGACGTTTTAGTCATTGAACTTCGTTTTACATGTAAGTTGTTAGGCTTTGGGCCCTTTTGCAGCGATAAATTTAAATTTTAATCTTAACACTATAAACAAATCTAACTTAATTTATACATAAAAATAACATCCTTTTTATCAAAATCATCATTTTTGACAGCTGATTTACTGATTAAAACTGACCCAAGCATTACTAAAGTCTGAAGCCTTCTTTTAATGACTAAATTGACACAAATGAAAAGTATTTATGACAAAAACCGAAAATAAATATGACTAAATAGAATAATTATAGGAGAATACCAGATGAGCATCCAATGGTGGTGGATAGTTTCCATCAATAGTGTCTATCCAGCTAAATATCAAATTATGATAACCATAAGGTAATCCTATCATGCTACGTGCATACTCCCATGCAGCCGTTTCATTAAACTTAGCTCTAAGGTCGGGATGCAAAGGAAGCAACGCAATATGCGGATTATTGTTATCTTCTGTCAGCTCATAGTTCCACCACTCTTCCCATGGTAGCATCACAATAAGGTTATTACCCTACAACAATAACACATAATAATTGAATTCACTTAACAAAACATAACCAAAAACAAGAAAAAACAGGTTATGAGTTTGACTTGAGAAGTTGAGAGCTTGCATAAGCTCCAAACTAATTATAAGAACTGTCTTTAACGAAAGCAAGCTCGACCTATACAAATATACACTGAAAAACTGCCATAAATAGTCAAATACATATGCGGCAAAAGAACATTACCTCTTCATCTTCATGTCCAGATTCACCGACCCATAGTTTGCCTTCAGAGTCCCTTAAGCAAACAGCAGAGTGACCAGCATATGCTCCCGAAGCCCATTTCTCAAGAGTCTCAAACCCACCCCATAACCCGCGGATTTTCGATATTGCAAGAAAGTCTCCCGATTGTATGTCATCTATGTTAACATCTGTTACCCATGGCTCGGGACGGGCTTCAAATTTGGCTCCCATGTACTTCTCAAGAAAAGCAAGATTTGCATTCTCGCCATATACAGTGTTTGTAAACAATGGGAATACTTCCCATAATGCTTGAAGGGTTCCTATCATCCCCGATTCCATTAGGAAAATAGCAACGCCTTTATTTTTCACCTTTAAGAAAAAGGAGATAAGCTTTAATAACAACATACTGATACATGGGCATTAATTATAAGAGGTTATTTCCTTTAGTAGAATAGAAAAATATACGTGCGTTCTGGAAGTGATAATCAGATAAGTTGTTTTGAGTGTTAACATATATGGAGTACTAGATAACTAAGAATGTACACTTAACAGCCCCTAAATTGAAACTTGATTACTTGACCCCAAAAATAATCAGACAATCAGAATCATATGCCCAAACGCTAGGATTTGATTAAGTGTGTCTTAGAAAACACAATAATCAGAGAATCACTCTCATAACTCAATGCCAATGAACAGGTTGATGATTGTGACTTACATATTCGTATTCGGCTTTCCCTTCCCATTCATCAAACTCAACTTTATGTTCCCGAGATAGGAAATAATAGTCCCACTTCACACGATAAGGAGTAGCAAAGATATAAAGATCCATGCATGTCCAACTGTGTGCATTGCTTACCTGGAAGAATGAAAAAATAATATTAGCAACTTCAATGGAGATAACACGTGGAATGTGAAAATCACCTAAATATCCATAAACCGAGTTTACAAATCATATTACAGTATAAATTTCAAGCATTATGTATGCAAACTTTCAAACCAGTCAACTATGATGTTCATTTTTTTCATTTCTTGCAATTGTTAGTGTGTGTAATTATCCATATAAGTATATTTTTTTTGGCAAAATCACACACACATGTCACTAATGGACCTTGAACCCCCAACCTATCACCTATGGTTGGTGGGACACCCGCTAGGCCAGGAATTTCTATGGCAGTAATCTACAAGAAACGGTAAACACTTAAACTGTGAGCCAGAAATAAAACTATACTAGACCTTTTTAGCAGAAATCCCACAATCAAATGATACTTAAGAACCAGGAACCCAACAATCCGAGTGTCAAACATATCATAGGAGGTGTTTGGCATTTTCGTTTTGAAATGATTATCTAACTGGTGTGTTTGCATGCCATCGATAATCAGTTACTAGTTTCTGGGAACATTAAAACAGATAATTAATATAACAATAAACTGATTCTAATTATTTGAAAGGCCAATAAATATACAAATTCTTAGATAATCTAATTGCAGATAACTTGCAGTTTTGAGTGTTTAGGATTGAACATCTGATTATATTTGGGCGAAATTAGCAGTTTTACTAAACAGTATAAAAATTTCTACTGTGGTGTTTGGGAGGGCTTGTTGAAATTGCTTATATATATAGTTTTATTGGTGATGCAATGGCTAATCTAAACTATTGATCTGATTTTTTTGTGAGTTTGAATTTGAGCAAACCAATAACTCATACGTCAGAACACATCATTATACTAACATAATCAAGAAAATTAATCAAGGAGTGTTTATATTAGCTTATTTTACGGGCTTACCAGCTTATCGAGATCTGAAAAAGACAATATGCTCATTTTTGTGAGCTTATCAACTTGAGCTAATAGACTACATAAGCCATAAGCATAAACTCATAATCCTAAAATTGAGCTTATCAGCTTTTCAAAATCTCAATAAACTTATAAGTCCATATAATAAGCTAATCAAAACACCCCCTGTGCATGAAAACCACCACTAGCCAAGTGGTCAGACATCATGATGTCCTCACACAAGGTCTCAAGTTCAAACCCGACTAGGTAGAATCTTGAGGGTGGCCGGAGAAAGGTTCCGAAAAAATCAAGGGATACCGTAGTTAGGCGACATACATATTAGTCAAAGACTCATCCTCCCTAATCCACTTACCCGTCTACCCCACTCCGTTCTAAAGTTTTTTTGAGTAAGGAAAAGGAAGGAAATAGAAAGTAAACATTTTCAGCCTAATTTTGGGAGGAAACATTTTACTTCAAAATCAACAAAATCGCCCTTTTTTTCAGTCCTTTCCTTTCCCTTTCTTTTTCTTTTCTTCCTTAAGGGGGTGTTTGGGGTTGCTTATTGAAAATAGATTATGAGTTTTGAAAACGGATAATCAAATAATCAGTAGTTACAAAACGTAGTTTTGAAAAATAGTGTTTGGATTTGATTATGCTGTTTGATATCGCAATAATCAGATAATCAGTTTTTTAGTGTTTGGCAAATCAGATTATTTGATGACATATAATGTAAAATGACCAAAAAGGACATTCTATATATCTTTATGTGTACGATATTAACAAACTATAAATTATTTTTAAGGCACAACAATATTATTTACATGTTAATTTATTATCAAATAAACATGGTTGATTAATTGTTAATTTTATGCACTCAAAATAAAACATATTGTCATTCGTTATTGTTGTTTCTTTCCATTGGGCCTTTAAAAAATTCATCATAAAAGCATTTGGGCTTTATGAAAACAAAACTTGTTACATAAAAATAATTAGGGTAATGTTTCAATTTTGCTAGCCGCTGTCATCAAACCCTTTTCTGTTTCCTTCTTCTATGTCTAATGACTGTATCGCAGCACAACAGCAGAAATCCTCAAATGACAATCGTATGCATAACGCGAGAGCAAGGCATGAAGTTAAAAACCGAGAAGTAGTACGTCTGCAATATTACTCATGAAGCGCCAAGAAGTAAATGATTGTAGGTGATATTAGTGGGTATCTTGGTAATTTTGACCCTAAGCCAAAATCACGTTTTCTGGCAGTAGGGAGGGGGTTGCTTTTCCAAAACGCCGTTTTGGCTTCTTGAAAACGCAGAAAATCACTTCTTGTCTCATTTTACCCAAACACTCATTTTGGATTATTAGCGTTTTTGAAACGCAATAAGCAGATAATCTGCTTGAAATCGCAATCCCAAACACCCACTAAGTGATACTCGAGAACCACTTAAGGGGGAAAAGAAAAAGGGTGATTTGGTTGAATTTGAATCTCAACATGTTTACTTTCTATTTCTTTACTTTTCCTTACTCAAAAGCTAAATGATCGTTGCCAACAAGCATTGAAGTCTAAACGCTAATAACTAAAGGCTCCAAAAGCTCGCCAAACGCATATGTATGTTTGGCGCGGAGCATTTTAAAGCATTTTGAAACGGTTAGCGTTTAAGATAAACAAGTTTGTTTCACTACAAGCGGTGAAAACATTAAAACTTCAACAATACTTTTTCTAATGCTTCTTAAACAAGCACTAAAATTCTAATGCAACTTTAACTTCCTATTTACACATTATAATTAAACTAAAACAAATTCCTAGTTTCGTGAGTGAAATAACCTCCTTTGACTTCGATTTTTAATTTGAAAAATACAGTTTATTTCAGATATTAAGATATCAATAAGCATAGAATAATCATTTCTAATAAGCAATCCTAATCCGAAACACCCCTAAACACATATGGGGTGTTTGTTTCGGCTTATATAGCCAGCTTATAGCTTATTTGGTTTTGGGCTTATGTTTCATAAGCTCACTTTTTTGTGGGTTATTTTGAAACTTCTCCGGCTTATATAGGCTCATTATGTCATAACGAACTTATATAATTTGTCTTATATTAGGTTATTTTATGGGCTTACCAGCTTATCGAAATTTGAAAAAGACAATAAGCTCATTTTTGTGAGCCAATAGACTACATAAGCCATAAGCATAAACTCATAATCTAAAAGTTGAGCTTATCAGCTTTTCAAAATCCCATTAAACTTATAAGTCCATAAAATAAGCTAATCAAAACACCCCCTAAGTGGATAAAAACCACCATGGCCAGACATCATGATGTCCTCACACAAGGTCTCAAGTTCAAACCCCACTAGGTAGAATCCTGGGGGTGGCCGGGGAAAGGTTCGGAAACAATCAAGGGATACCCCACATAGGCGGCATACATATTGTCAAAGGCTCGCTCTCCCTAACCCACTTACCCGTCTACCACACTCAATTCTAAAGTTTTTTGAGTAAGGAAAAGTAAGGAAATAGAAAGTAAACACTTTAAGCCCAATTTTGGGAGGAAACATTTTACTTCAAAATCAACCAAATCACCCTTCTTTTTCAGTCCTTTTCCTTTTCTTTTTCTTTTCTTCCTTTTAAGTGATACTCGAGAACCACTTAAGGGGGAAAAGAAAAAGGGTGATTTGGTTGATTTTGAATCTGAAAATGTTAACCTTCTATTTCTTTACTTTTCCTTACTCCAAAAGCTAAATGCTCATTGCCAACAAGCATTGAAGTCTATAACTAAAGGCTCCTAAACGCTCCAAAAGCTCACCAAACACATATGTATTTTGGCGCGGAGCATCTTAAAGCATTTTGAAACGGTCAGCGTTTAAGATAAACAAGCTTGTTTGGCTACAAGTGGTGAAAACATTAAAACTTCAACGCCACTTTTTCTAATGCTTCTTAAACAAGCACTAAAATTCTAATGCTACTTTAACTTCCTATCCACACATTATAATTAAACTAAAACAAATTCCTAGTTTCGTGAGTGAAATAATAAGCATAGAATCATTTCTAATAAGCAATCCTAATCCGAAACGACCCCTAAACACATATGGGGGTGTTTGTTTCGGCTTATATAGCCAGCTTATGGCTTATTTTGTTTTGGGCTTATGTTTCATAAGCTCACTTTTTTGTGGGTTATTTTGAAACTTTCCGGCTTATATAAGTTCATTATGTCATAACGAACTTATATAAGCCGAAACAAACACTTCCTAAAAAAAATCAAGAAACCAATAACCCACCAAATTCACCCAAAAAAAACCAACAACAAGTACTAATTTAAAAAAAAAAAAAAAAAAAAAAAGCCCCAGACCTTGATATGAAGAGTACCACCACCATATTGACTCCCAGTCTTATTATGAAACTCCAACCAAGCCTCATTCTCATAAAAACAAGACCCTTTCCATTTCACATCACCACCATCACCATCATCATTTCCATCTCCAGCAACTGCTCCTACAAAAGTTGGCAAGATATCAGTGGCAGCTTTAAGTGACCTGAGAATGGTCCAAGAAAGCTGTTTGGGTAGTACTGGGAGTAAATCTTGTGGCAAGATTGGTGCTTTGAGTGGTTGTACTTTTGTTGGGATCAAAGTACAAGTGGTTATGATGATGAGGATGGTTATGGTGGTTGGTACGGAAGTTGAAGGTGCCATGATCTGTTGAGTGTCGGAGTGTGTTTATTTTGTTTAGGATATAGATTTGGAGTTGATTGTATGAAAATAATATTTAAAGATATTTATATATATTAGTATGTATTAAAATATAATTAAGAATTATTTAAATAATAATGAGATGAGAAATATATAAGTTTTTTGTTTTATAATATAATAAAAAGGAAAAGAAAAAAAAAATGAAAAATGGACCTAAAATTGGACTTAATTGGACCTAAAAACATGTGTCATGACTCATGATCCTGATGAGTTTAAAATAAGTTGGTCCCTATTTGAAACCATCAAGATAATACCACGTGTTTTTAGGTCTACTTTTAAGTCCATGTATCATTTCTCAAAAATAATATAGAGAAGAGAAAATATGATCTCACATGTGTCATAAAACCTACTGTACTAAAATACATATCTTTTCTACATCTTTTAATCTTTTATATAATAAAAGAATTACATCATTTCGGAGTATTTTTACAAAACCCTTCTCATTGAAAAAAAAATTAGACCAATAGGATAGCTCGATTTTGCCACGTAGGCGAAATCAAACAATATGATTGGCCAATAGAAAGTCAAAATTAAATTGATTTTGGTCAAACTTAATAAATTTGGTGATGAAATTTGATTAAGAAAAAAAAATGCATAAAAATATATGTGCCAAATTTATGAAAACAAAAACTTAAAAAAAGAGGAAGTAATTAATAAAACTTTGGTGGTTGAATTTTAAATAAAATATATGGAGCTAAGTATAAAATTACAAGTTTCCATGTTTTTTAATAACTTTAGAAAAAACACAAATAACCCCTTACACTTTATACCCCTTATATTTTATAATATGAACTTTGTTTAAAATTAGATGAGTATTAGTATTAGTTTCAGACTTTCATATATTTAAATTACAAAATTTTGTAAATATGCGAATTAGTTTTAATATTGTTAATTGTAGACTTTCATCCGTTAGAATATCTTTTAAATAACGACTCATGTTATTCTATTTAAAAGTTTAATTTATGCGTACGCGGGTTTGAATATTAAATACGGCTAAATTATTAGTAACGGGAATATAAATATCAAATGGTAAGCA
>LBNU01009597.1:344446-362931 GCA_014162995.1 Artemisia annua
AAAAAAAAAAAAAAAAAAAAAAAAAAAAAAAAAAAAAAAAAAACGTAATAGTTGGCCGTTGTAAAGGAATTAAAGTATGTACATGAAAATTATTAAGCAAGAATATATGGTTTTTAATCAGGTTATTACGTTACTATACTGCGATAATGTTATTGAGTTGATAGTCACGGATGTGAGATACAACAATTCTTCTATATTTATGATTTATGTGTTAACCTCTTTGTGATTCATTTCTTAATCGATAATAATACATAATCAAAACGAAATTTTATAAACCCTGTGCGTGCACAGGTATTATAACTAGTATTTAATATACTAACTCCAAACCCAAATCCTTTAAACAGTTTCAAGCATCTTATTTGCATTCATTAAATCTCACATGTGTCATAAAACCTATTGTACTAAACTACATATCTTTTCTACATCTTTTAATATTTAATATACTAACTCCAAACCCAAATCCTTTAAACAGTTTCAAGCATCTTATTTGCATTCATTAAATCTCAAACCCAAGCAAACCCCACATACCAAACGGGCCCTTAAACAAGTCAACTCACGAAAATATCACTACAAAATCTGATATTTTCTTTCATAAAATTTACATCGATCACCAATGTCTTTTAATCACATATATATATATATATATATATATATATATATATATATATATATATATATATATATATATATATATATATATAGGGGAAATCTTACCTACATGCAAGTGTAGGCAATTAGCTATACATCCCTTTGTAAAATCTTTTAAAAATATACAGTTCAGCCGCTGTGACTTACTGCAGGGGTTGAACTGTACATTTTTAAAATTTTTTACAAAGGGGATGTGTAGCTAATTGCCTACATCAAGGTGTAGCTAACATATCCATTTAAAAAACTCATCTTAGCCTATGTGACTATACATCTTGCCAAATGAGTCTCAACGAGCTGGGTAGCCCGCGCGTTGCTGCGGGGTGCTGTGATCTCAGTATGTGTGAACATTTATATTTGTATTCGGGTTTGTATTGCACACAACATATGAAAATGGTATCGATAAAACTAACATGATACAAATAAGTTGCATTCCCGTGAGTTGGAACCAACTCACTTAACCAAGCATGATAATGTAACAATTTCGACCCACATACTCATAACTGCTGTAAAATAAATATCAAAATATGGTACTGAAGATGTGTAGAAGCCCAATTCTATATAACATGAGATTATGTAAGATAAGTATCCAGCTGTTGTAATTATAAATGAATTAATACAATGAACACAAACTAATAACATGTTAAATATATCATCAGCATCTAACCATCTTTCTTTAAAGAAAATGAAATTCGGCTCATTTTGCACACTCCATACCCAAAAAATTTAACCAAAACCTGACCCAACTGGAACCAATATATTATTTCACTTCCAAACTTAGTTGCACTCGTTCGAAGTTGTTCATGTAATCTTTTTTGAACTTCCACATGTAATTGTGATGCTTCAGTGATCTTCGATCACCGGCAAGAAGCGCGAGATTACAGACGGATTCTCGCACCAATTTTCTTCGGATTCCATTTTTGTCGCCCAAGAACGCGGACGCCAGTTGGCTTACTTGTAACAAACAATATACAATAAGTACCCAAGATATAATGACCTCATCAAATAAGGAGTATAATGCAGATAATGATAAATATATTTCGAAAACAGAAAAAACAAATAAAAAAAAATAATAATAATAATTAAAAAAAAACGTTGATGTAATTTTTTTTCCAATTATATTCGAAAAACTCATAATACACAGCTTTGCCAAATTCTGTGTAACTAATCTAGTACAATATTAGTATCATTTCCTAATAGATAACATCACTTATATATGCCTTTAGTAAGCAAAGCAAGTCTTTCACAAAGTCCGCAATGTAAGTCTTTCAGACTTGTATCGAAAATGCTAAAAGGCTACATTTGTGACTATTGAAGCGTATTTAAGTCATTTGTGCATACCTGGGCTCATGGAGAATAGCAGAACTCACTTCTGTAGAGGTAAGACCTCGTTTGCTGCTTTCTTCCCAGCTTCAATTCCTGCCAGCCAGTGGTAAAGGTGTTAGGACATCTATACAATTGTACATTTTTTTTCATGTATAAACAGTAGACAGTGAAAGAATCGCAAGCACGGGAAAAAAAGTTGGACTGACAGATATAAATTTTGTTTTCGAAGGCAGAACCCTCACTGGGTGGTACGGTAGTACCTGAGCATACTTCTAGCAAGACTTGATGCATTCCTTGCACCAATGCTCAATCCTATACATCACATTGCAAAATGCTTTTTTTTTTTTAATTTTTCCCATCTCCAAATGCCCCACAATCAGCTATAGATGTCCAAGTTTTTTAAGCCTTTGTCTTGCTTTAATAGTCGGTTTCCAGAAGATTACCACTCTCTGCATTAGGCTGCAACATAGATAGGGGTACAATATAATTATCACTTTCTGCATCAACTGTCAAAAGTCAAAACTGAAGAAATATTTATAGGAACCCAATTGCACATATCAATTATAGATTTGAAAAGATTATCAAATTACACATATCAAGAGCCATAAAAAAAACACATACCTTAATTACCATCACCCTTGACAGATGACATAACCCAAAAACAATCCAAATGAAGACCCCATAAAAAGTCAAACCCGTTTTCACATACCGTTTAATTTTTTTTAAATTAAATTCTCATTAAATAAAAAGAATACAAAACACCCACATCAGCAAACAATATTCAAAGTTAGAGAATATTTTTGAAATGACAGAATCAAACAGTATAATTCAAGAAAATTTTGAATGACAGCCAATGAACTACAATTATTAAAATCAAAGATGAAATCATTAGCAAACTTCGCAACATTTCACCTGCTATAGACTTGACAACATCATAAACCAAGTACCCCAACATGACACTTAGCACAATGGCTACTATGGGCATGAATCATTGGTCCCATGAACCAAAAGTCCAAGTATTATTTGTTTATGAATAAATGAATGCACAAATAAGTCTTTTGTCACATGAGCATTTTAGTTAATTTAAGCCATGCCCTTTTTTTCCTCTCTGTAACATTTGGCCATTCTATTGGGTCCCTGGGCCATGTGATGATCGTGATTTTACATATGAGAATGCAACTCAAATCTATTACAGGTATTTTAGCATTAAATGGTTTACCAATATTGAACAACCATGTGAGTTTTTTAAACTCTCGAGCTAACATTGCTATATACATCAATGATACCATATTGATAGTCAATCTTGTCAATCTTGTTGGAGTGACCTATAAGTAAATAGGATATGCATACTCATAATACTACCAAAGGGTAAAGAGTTCGGTTAAAAGAAAAAACCTTCGATCAGATTGTGCAATGTCCTAATAAAATGCCTATAAAACCACCATCTCTGAGCATAACCAAATAATCTATTGTTTAAGTTAATGGTGAATTCTAATCACAGAATAAACTATTTGTTAAAATGACTAAGAATGATTTTTTTACTGACTTTCAACCCGTTCAACCGCTAAGATCAAACAGCCCTTTGGCCCATTTAACCCTCCACTTCAGTCCCCAAACACATCCGTTTCATCCCCCAACCGTACACACTTCACCCCTTTTCTGAGCACTCAAGCATTGCCAAGTGGCTAGGCCACCACTTTGCTCTATGTTATTATCAAATTTAGGCGAAAACCTTTTAATGTATTCAAGAATTGCCAAATGGAATGTAAACTAAATATACTGACATGTGAGGAAAGTATTACGTTGGCAACATCGTTTAATTGCACAGGTTTCATTTTCTCACCAACTATTTTTGATGGCATCGTTGCATATAGGAGGCAACACTGGCGATAGATAATAGATCTTAAAGAGAGTCCCGCTAATATCTGCTAACCATGTGTTTGTAATTCCCAATCCCATTCGACCCCACTACAGCAAGCCAATCCTATACCAATGCCTGCGATTCCCTAACCATAGATTAAACTAAAATTTGACAACGTTTGTTGTCAAGTCTAATGCATTTAATAATCAGAGCATACCCGTTTGGAGCATATCGTGTCATGAAGTTAAGCGACCGAAACTAATTTAAAACTGCTTATATGCTGTATTTTTGCCAAAAAACTAATTTATAACAACTTTAGATTAAGAAATTGTGACCTTGCGTTTGGATGAGTTCACAGGGTGATTCGCAACAGGGCGGTTTGCCAATCTTCCGCGACTCTCGTTCTCCCGAACTGCTTCTCATAATCGTACGTAACCCCTGAATCGACAAAACAAAATATTAACTAACTCGATACACCAAATCACAAAAAACCTATAAACTAAAAAAATATATATATAAAGGTTATATAACCTTTGAAACATACCTGAACCATTATTCTGCTACTTTACTTCCTATAATCCTGTTCATTCAGATACCTACTTAAACTGATATTCTGCTATAGAAAGCATGTTACTGTGATGAGCTTTTAATGGAACATTAAAGTAACTCTAATCACTTTACATATTCAGTAGACAATCACTATAGAACTTAAAAGTGGTATAGTTACATATATTAACCCCACTGTTTTTAACACAAACATTTCATCAAACACATTATATGCATAGTCCAAAATCTTAATCACCACCAAAAAGCAAACCCACAACAAACACCCAAACATAAATAAATCATGTAATCACGGGTACAATCATAAACACAATGTTTAAAACATAACACTTAAGACATACAATATTTCAAATGCAAAAATTAAAAATACACAAATATCTTAAATTCGCAATTCCTTCTTGTTCAAACTAAAATTGATGGTGGCACTGTGCCTTCTTTCTGAGTGGTTTTTTGTTAAATCTTATTGAGGTGCCACTCGCTGTGAAATCTATGCTATAAGTTTCCTCTATTGACTTTGAACCGATGCAGCAACCGAAAACCAATTTTAACACGCATCTGTTGTGAATCATTAAAAAAAATTAAGGGCTACTACCTAACTAATAATTTATTATAAAGAATAAAATTGCTCATAGTCTGGTGAAAAGAACAAAAAGGAAGGCTTTACATACCTGAGTTGGTGCCAGTGGTTTATCAGAAGTGGGTAAACGTCGATATCTATGTGTGTGTTTGGAGTGTTTAGTAGGTGGTAGAACCTTCAAGAGTTTGTGGGAAAATGCTGTCATTAGCGAATAACGGGGTGATTACATCCGTATTACGGGGGTTAACAGGGACAACTACAGTTGTCTTAACGGGAAACGGACCTTGAACGGGACGGGTGTCCTCCCTTCCAGCCAATAAGAAGTGAACACATGGGCCACTATCTAACCCACCTAGTACTATGAAGTACCAACAGCAATTGAGGACCACAAATTGCCCCGTCCATTTTCCGTAATGGTGCACTGTTCATTCATTTTTGGCATGTAGCGCCTGGGGTTTATATATATTGTATAATTTCAGCATGACCACAACACAAGGTCATCTTTGAGAATTTAGAAACCCTGAGTGAAACTAGAAGTTAGACTTTAAAAAATAAACAGTCATAAACATTACAAACTAGCCACACACACAATATCACACAATATGTGACATTCATTAATTTAAAATCTGTAATTAAATATTAGTAGAAAATTTGCTTCCAAATACACTATCTAAAATCACTATTGATGATAAAGAAAGTTGATTCACAATTTCATTGTACTTGTTGTAAAGTTGTAATATTTTTTGTTTGGTGATTTTTCAAAAGGTGTTGATACTCACACCATTTTATTTGATAGTTATACCACTTTGTATAAGCTGTACAGCACAATGTACAATACTGTAATGCACAAATTATTGTGAAAGTATAAAAAGTTGTGGTGTGAATATCAACACCCTTTTTCAAATTCACTTAGGCTGGGCGCAATGGGTAGGTCAATCCATCGATCCTGCTCGGTCGTTTTCGGTCGCTCCTACTGCAACATGAAGGTTGCTGGGGTCGTTCGGCTCCAAATCTCACACATCGATCATGGTCTCGATCGATTATCGCTCCACAAACAAACAAAAAGAAGACTAGAAGAGTATCATTTGTCCTTTATTTTATTTTATTACTATAAATAGTTGATTTACATCCTTTGTCCTTTATTTTATTTTATTACTATAAATAGTTGATTTACAGTTTAAGCCTTTAAAGTTTGATTTTATAGTCATTTTTTTTTATAAATAATTAAGTTACATTAATAATTAATAAGTTACATTAAGAAACATTTTAAGCCCTTGAAGTTAGTTTTAATTGTAATGTTTTAATTTTTTATTTGAATTATTATGTAATGTTTTTTTTATTATTAATGAAAATTTAATTTTATTGTTAAAAAAATGATGTCGGCCGCCTTACTGTGCCTAAAAGTTTGCAGGAGAGAGAAATCCGAGGTAGCAGTAAAAATAAGGGTCGCTAAGGGTCACTATTGGGGTAGCCTTAGTCTTACATACTCACACGAGATATAAAAAATGATTAAAATAATGAAAGAATGATCGAGTGGTTAAAAGGAATTATCATATAGTGAGAAAGTGACGACTGAGTTTTCATTCATCATATTAATTTTATTATTTTGTAAGTTTTTATTCGTTAATTTTATGAAATAAAGGCCATGCCGTATGATTATAACCTAATTTGTTTGAGCACTTTAGAGCTTATACGGTTTTATTTTTTATTTATTTATTTATTTTTTTCAACACTTAATGACCTATCTATACAATAAAACTTGCTATTTACAGTTCGATCTATATCTTTTCAAGCAAACTACGTGTCTATCTAACATATGGGCTAAATTTGAGGACCTCAAAATTTAAGGACCCTTGACGGTCGCCCACCTCGTTCACCCTCAGATTCTACTAGGACCACAAAATCCGAACACTATAAGCATATTCGAAACCAACCAAGTTACTTCAGTCACATACGTCTACATATTTTAATAAAGAAAAGTGCATTATTTTTCTGTCCACAACAAGCTTTGAAGTAACATACACCATATATCATATGGGACGATATCGAACTTGTATCATGTACCACAAACTGTTATCAACTCTTTAGAGACACCGATAAACCCACGTAGACTAAATAAGTAACACCAATCACTTTTCTAGTTCAATCTACATATAACTACATACCAACATCACCTAGCCGCCACAAATCAAAACCGAATAATGTATACTTTACCACAAAACCACCACATTCACCATGCGGCTTCCATCGGCCACCACAATAGACGACACAACCACCATGTCGTCTATTGTGCTGCAACAACTCCAATGAAGACTAGACCAAAACTAGAACCACTCGTCATAAACACCACACCCCTCATTACTCCACCAAAATCTGACGACCCAAGCCTAAAATCGACTTGGTCCCATCGAGCATGGGTGGCCACAGGATGCACAACTGTACTTGCTTCCCTAGCAAGTTCTATAGTTGGATCATATGATTCACATATATGGGTCGAACCCATTTTATCTGGATTTGTTGGTTACTTGTTTGCGGACCTTGGGTCAGGCGTATACCATTGGGGCATCGACAATTATGGCGATGCCTCAACTCCACTAGTTGGTTCGCAGATTGATGCATTCCAGGGTCATCATAAGTGGCCCTGGACCATCACTAAAAGACAATTTGCTAATAATTTACAAGCTCTAGCTCGTGTAGTTACTTTTACAGTATTACCAATGGACATAATCTTCCATGATCAACCTGTAATATCAGGTTTTGTTGGGATGGCTAGTGGGTGCATTATGTTTAGCCAACAGTTTCATGCTTGGGCTCATGGGACTAAGAGCAAGCTGCCACCACTCGTGGTGGCATTGCAAGACTCCGGGGTGTTGGTATCCCGATCGCAACATGGGGCGCACCACCGACCACCTTATAACAATAATTATTGCATAGTAAGTGGGGTTTGGAACAACTTATTGGATGAGAATAAGGTATTTGAGGCTCTAGAAATGGTGATCTTTTTCAAGTTTGGTCTTAGGCCACGATCATGGAGCGAACCAGACTCCGATTGGACCGAAGCCACGGAGGATTCTCTCATAACGACTTCAATTCCATGATAATTGATAAGATTCAAATCAAACTGATATATCAAATAAGTATATAGTGTATACCATTGTTCACTGCATTCTTTGCTACGTTAAATATTCAATACTTTCTAGTTTAGTTTTTTCTCCATTTTGTAAGAATGGGTCAAATGGCCTCCATTTATTCAAAAAATCTATAACAGTGGTCGGATATCAGGCTAAAAAAATTCTTAAGCATGCATGTTAATTAAATTTTTTAATGTTTGAATACAAGATCAACAGCTTTAGTATAACTGCATTCACAATAAATTTAGACTAATATACATTTACATATTTAGAAAAATGGGTTAGACATAATAAGTTTCCTCAAATTATCCTAGTTAAGAATGTTGCGTATACATCAATTTTGGGCTTAACTACTCATTCATGACATTTTTAGTTGCTTTTTTCAACTTACACGATTTGTAATTCTTCATCATCAATGACAACATTCGACTTTTGAGTTGTGAGAATACTAAATCAGGAGCCGTAAATAACTTAGGTAACTTCAATCCCATTTAGGACAATTTTTGTTTTATGCATCAAGACCATTTTGTTGTTACTTTTCATGATTCGTAATGCAATGACACACGACACTTGCGGCTTTCTCGTGAGTATAAAAGAAGAGAAAGGAGAGAACATAAAAATAAATGAAAGGATACGGCCGTGTGTTATTGAAAGTATAAGGTTAAAATTAAGCGTAGTTTAAATAAACACGCCATTTTAAATTCAATAACACACAAGGTGTCGTAGTATATCTGTATTTCATCCCTTGTTAACCAAGGTAACGTCGTGTGATGTTTTAGGGTAATCATTCGAATAACTGTATTTCAGATACTGGTATACTGGTTCTTCTTCTTCCAAAAGCTGGTGTTCATACAACTTTCATGCATAAAATTGAAGTACAAGTTATCATGCCATGACAAGGGAACAAAGTGTAAGAAGATTTCTTGAAGTTAAGAGTCTAATTAACGATAATNGATCTTTTTCAAGTTTGGTCTTAGGCCACGATCATGGAGCGAACCAGACTCCGATTGGACCGAAGCCACGGAGGATTCTCTCATAACGACTTCAATTCCATGATAATTGATAAGATTCAAATCAAACTGATATATCAAATAAGTATATAGTGTATACCATTGTTCACTGCATTCTTTGCTACGTTAAATATTCAATACTTTCTAGTTTAGTTTTTCTTTTTTTTTTTTTTTTTTTTTTTTTTTTCCATTTTGTAAGAATGGGTCAAATGGCCTCCATTTATTCAAAAAATCTATAACAATGGTCGGATCAGGCTAAAAAAATTCTTAAGCATGCATGTTGTTAATTAATTTTTTTTTTAATGTTTGAATACAAGATCAACAGCTTTAGTATAACTGCATTCACAATTAAACGAGACTAATATATACATTTACATATTTAGAAAAATGGGTTAGACATAATAAGTTTCCTCAAATTATCCTAGTTAAGAATGTTGTGTATACATCAATTTTGGGCTCAGCTACTCATTCATGACATTTTTAGTTGCTTTTTTCAACTTACACGATTTGTAATTCTTCATCATCAATGACAACATTCGACTTTTGAGTTGTGAGAATACTAAATCAGGAGCCGTACGTAAATAACTTAGGTAACTTCAATCCCATTTAGGACAATTTTTGTTTTATGCATCAAGACCATTTTGTTGTTACTTTTCATGATTCGTAATGCAATGATACACGACACTTGCGGCTTTCTCGTGAGTATAAAAGAAGAGAAAGGAGAGAACATAAAAATAAATGAAAGGATACGGCCGTGTGTTATTGAAAGTATAAGGTTAAAATTAAGCGTAGTTTAAATAAACACGCCATTTTAAATTCAACAACACACAAGGTGTCGTAGTATATCTGTATTTCATCCCTTGTTAACCAAGGTAACGTCGTGTGATGTTTTAGGGTAATCATTCGAATAACTGTATTTCAGATACAGGNTATCTTTTTCAAGTTTGGTCTTAGGCCACGATCATGGAGCGAACCAGACTCCGATTGGACCGAAGCCACGGAGGATTCTCTCATAACGACTTCGATTCCATGATACTTGATAAGATTCAAACCAAACTGATATATCAAATAAGTATATAGTGTATACCATTGTTCACTGCATTCTTTGCTACGTTAAATATTCAATACTTTCTAGTTTAGTTTTTTCTCCATTTTGTAAGAATGGGTCAAATGGCCTCCATTTATTCAAAAAATCTATAACAGTGGTCGGATATCAGGCTAAAAAAATTCTTAAGCATGCATGTTAATTAAATTTTTTAATGTTTGAATACAAGATCAACAGCTTTAGTATAACTGCATTCACAATAAATTTAGACTAATATACATTTACATATTTAGAAAAATGGGTTAGACATAATAAGTTTCCTCAAATTATCCTAGTTAAGAATGTTGCGTATACATCAATTTTGGGCTTAACTACTCATTCATGACATTTTTAGTTGCTTTTTTCAACTTACACGATTTGTAATTCTTCATCATCAATGACAACATTCGACTTTTGAGTTGTGAGAATACTAAATCAGGAGCCGTAAATAACTTAGGTAACTTCAATCCCATTTAGGACAATTTTTGTTTTATGCATCAAGACCATTTTGTTGTTACTTTTCATGATTCGTAATGCAATGACACACGACACTTGCGGCTTTCTCGTGAGTATAAAAGAAGAGAAAGGAGAGAACATAAAAATAAATGAAAGGATACGGCCGTGTGTTATTGAAAGTATAAGGTTAAAATTAAGCGTAGTTTAAATAAACACGCCATTTTAAATTCAATAACACACAAGGTGTCGTAGTATATCTGTATTTCATCCCTTGTTAACCAAGGTAACGTCGTGTGATGTTTTAGGGTAATCATTCGAATAACTGTATTTCAGATACTGGTATACTGGTTCTTCTTCTTCCAAAAGCTGGTGTTCATACAACTTTCATGCATAAAATTGAAGTACAAGTTATCATGCCATGACAAGGGAACAAAGTGTAAGAAGATTTCTTGAAGTTAAGAGTCTAATTAACGATAATTACAATCAAACACTCCGCAATATTTATGATTGCATGATGCTTTATACGTGTAGTTAATTACCTAGTTGGGTATCTATTTCCAAGTCCACAACAAATTTCAAAACGAAACCATAAATTAAAATTTGGATATTTGATCAAATATGTAGACACTATATATGGATGTAATTGTTAATATGAAAGCAACACCATTTCATTCTATATATATATACACTAAATCACCCCTAGTTACCCCAACTCAAACTTCAATAATGTCCTTCAAACAACTAATCAACCAGCCAAAAACAGTCATTAATCCACCCAAAGTTGATGACCCAAGTCTTAAATCGACTTGGTATCATCGTGTAGGGGTGGCCACCGGATGCACCACAATATTGCTTTCTTTAGTTAGTTCTGTCATTGGATCAATCAAGTCACACACATGGTTTAAACCCATAATTGCTTGCTTCATAGGGTACATTTTCGCTGACCTAGTGACCGGTATCTACCATTGGCTTATTGACAACTACGGTGATGCTTCCACTCCATTATTTGGTTCACAAATTGAGGAGTTTCAACGCCACCATAAGTTGTCTTCGGGGATCCCAAAACATGAGTTTGAGAACAATTTAAACATGTTAGGGTGTTTTATTACGTTTACAATTCTGCCAATTGATTTAATATATCATGATCGTCCTGTATTTATGGGGTTCATGGGGGTGGCTAGTGGATGTGTCATGCTTAGCCAATACTGTCATACTTGGACTCATATGACTAAGAGCAAGTTACCACCAATAGTGGTGATATTGCAAGATGTTGGAGTATTGGTATCTAGATCGCAACATGCTGCCCACCATCGGCCACCATATAACAACAACTATTGTATCGTGAGCGGGGTTTGGAATAGGTTTATGGACAAGCTTAAAGTGTTTGAGGCTCTAGAAATGATGGTGTTTTTTGTGCTTGGTGTGAGGCCGCGATCATGGAATGAACCAAACTCCGATTGGAAGGCAGCGACGGCTACGAATTGACTTCCATGATATGTATTAGCACTATCCTGAAATCTTTATCGATAACCACTCAGTAAAGTTATATAGATTATTGCTTATGTCAAGCTAAGTTTTCTATTCCATATACACATATATATAATAAAGGTAATGGCTATGTAAACAAAAATAGCCCAATGTTATTTTACGATTTTCTTAGTTATAATAATCAATCTAAAAACCGCCATCACAAGAACATATGTCCTAACAACATATTAATTTGATGGGAGCATGTATGCTTCTCTTCTTTCGTACTATATCTGCCAACTTAGTTTCAGGTAGTGTGCTCTTGATCATTTCAAGTTTCAAAGTTTTACAATTTTGCTTATTTTAGCAAAAGCAGATAATTATAAGTTATGGATAAAAAAGGAGAATTTTAAGATAGGAAACAACAAACCGTTTGCATATGTTAAATGTTTGTAGGTTATGAGGTTAAAATTGTAATCTGCCATCTCAAATAAGCATTTTGATATAATTAGGTCACGACCAACCTGCTTATTAACTAAGCAAATAAGCACAAGAGTCAGTTTTATATATACAAATACTCCAAAGTAGACAAATTAAGCAATCAAACACCATCTTAGCTTGTTGTAATATCAAATGCAATAAGCTCAATTACCCAAACACATGTTTGAATGTGCTTACTGTGTTTTTTAATGCTTGAATAATGTAATTTAAAAAGGCTAGTAGGAGATAGCTTTTTGTGCAAATGCATAAGCTAATTCATTTAAGCAGACACCCCAAAAACTTTTATCAATCGGTAACTTATGATGGTTATCACGCATTAACCTTTTATTATGTTTGTAATCTATCAGTGGATTCATGCACATCTTATGAGTTACATCTCTTATGATTATATTTTCTTCCTCTGTCACTCTCATAGACTAGCTTATCTTCCAATATTTTGTGCAGTGTTAATTTTATTATCAACCAAAATGTGGTTCATAGCAAATGTGATATCATTGGTGATCTAAATCCATTGACTAGTAACAAGCTAGACTCATGTATTTGAAATAAACTTGGATAATGTTGGGGCCGATAAGAATGATGATCAATGTTGATGTTAGTGGGGTTTGGAACAAGTTTTTGGATGAGAATATGGTGTTTGAGGCTCTAGATCGAAATGGTGGCGTCTTTTTAGTTTGGTCTTCGACCGTGGTCATGATGCAAACCAGACTACGATTGGACTGAGGCCACGAAGGATTCTCCAGCGACTTCGATTTCATTAATTATACGTTTATAAGTTTCAGACAGATGTATAAAATTAGGATATACCATTGTTCATTGCATTTATTCATTGTTACGCTAAAAAATGCAATACTTTCGAGTGAGTGAGTTAGTTTTTTATTTTATTTTATTTTATTTTTATTTTTTATTTTTTTTTCTCGTTTTGTTTTGTTTTGTTTTTTTCCCCCTTCATTTTGTAAGAAAGGGCCAAAATACAAACGGTGTCAATGGGTCTTCATCTATTTAAAAATTTCATAATAGTAGTGCTTCGAATCAGGCTAAAAAATTCCAACCATAAAAATTTCATATAACTATATGCACATTAAAATGAGACTAAAATAGATTTACGGTGTAAAGACAGTAAAAACTTAGTTAAGTTTAACTAAAACCTCATCGCTTGACTTAACTCCCCCTTAACTATATACATATATGTTTTATATATACCAGGTAAATTTTAGACTGTGTAAGTCCACAACCCACGTATCTAAATAATGCTAAATAGTTTAGACTTAGAATTTTAATCGTAAAACGAACATACATTGTTTTGTAACTTGAGATGCTAGAATGATTACCCTTCTCTCCAAGCCCAAACTATTTATACGCCAACATGTAATATGAGATGTAAAAGGACTTGAACCATATGCAATCTTGAACTGGCCGGTTGAGCACTAGGTTTACGCATCAACCAGTTAAAATTTGGGGAGATCATATGTTGAGAATGAATTGTAGATATTTTTTGCATTGGAATTGTATACTGCAATGGGTTGAAATTAAAATGAAGATGAAATTTTCAATAACTACGGATGACCATCTCCAATGTATAATGAAACTTATACTTACTATTTGTAGAAAGAAGAGGGGACTAAAATTGTATTATTCAACTACAACTATCAACTTACAATAGTAGTTTAAACTAGTTTTGAGCCCCCATCACGCACAATCATTGATCAAATATCATAACAGGTAATAATATTTAAATAACTTTGTTTTGAAGTTAAATAGTGTGGTAATTCATAAATCTGTTGTAATGTTTAAAAACTAATTTCTCTCAAATTATATTGAAAATTTTAATACTTATATAGTTATAATACCCGTGCACGAATGAGTTTTTTTACATAATTTTTTCATTATGTGTTAATATCGATTAATATTTTGTATAGATTTTTGTTGCACGAAGGATTTGACTTTGTTTAACTGGCATGTTGTTTAGGTTGATCTTGTTTAAATTTAACTATTAATATCATATATATATATACTAGCCTATAAACCCGTGATAAATCACGAGCGGCTTACAAAAACTTCAAAAATCATCATTTCAATCTTAAAATTGACAATAACAAATGTTAGCTTTTATGCAACAAATGAATATATCATGTTTATCTATAACTGAAAAATCATTCGTTATGTAGAGCTTTATTTCCTGTTCATAACTCCGTAGTTTAGTAGAAGGCCAGACATACATAATCCTAATCACCCTCTAAAGCATGATGCCAAACACCTCCATATGATCATTACTACTTTATGCAGTTGGGGGATGTGTAGAATGTCAATTTATGCGCGATATAAATTCAAGGAATTTTACTAAAAATTTACATTAAAGGAATTTCGTCGCTAGATCATAGGAAAATATGTTAAATACCAACACCATCACATTACATATTATTAGTTTTGGAATCAACAAAAATCGATTTAGCCAACAATATGGAATTCAAAATCAGGTGTATAACATCCCAATGACAACATTTTCAACAAAATGTAGACAAAATAAATAATATATGATTCATTGGCTTATACAAACAGGAATGACATGATCACAATGCATAACTTACAAATTCATTTGTACATGTTCACAAGGATAATCCTAAAACATATGCTTGCAAGTACAGGTTGAAAGACCAAATAATAGTTTATTTAAGAATAGATTAACAGTTTAACACAAATATTTACAAACTTCATATAAAATTGGACTAAAAAGAGAATAGATCAACCCACCCGTTTTAACATTCTTCAAATTTCCTCCATTTTGACCCATTTTCCCAGTCCACCCGACAGTCATCATTTACATATTGAGATCTATTATTATGAGTGGAAAACCTTCAAGAGAAATTCATCCAAAAAAATAGTAGATATGCCAACGTGATAAGATATTACAAAGTTGACCAAGGACAGTAGGACAAAGCTTTTATCTTTACATTTTGCAACTTGTAAATATTCATGACTTCTTGACAGCCCTCCAAATTTGTATTGAGCCTCTTTCTTCTTACAATAGAGAGGCACAAAGTCTTCAATGAACTTACATGATGTCGGAAAAAGAATAACTTGTAGTTTTAAGTTCCAATTACCACATTAACCAAGTCCTCTAGAAACCGATATGGCCAACATCAAGTTTGACCTTACTAAAACATTTGAAGATTTCTCGATTAAAATTACAAGAGGCTACGGTAACCCATTTACTTAGGAAAGGTCAATTCGCATAACGGTTAAATTTAAGATAACATAACTTAGTGAAAATGTGTGAAAAATCTTACTTATATATATACCAAAATTAAAGAATAACAAAATGATAAACAAATATAAATAAAATTAAGTCACAAAGGGCAGATTTAGAATAAAGCATAGTAGTCAATGTTATAAATTAGAGCAAAGCACCTTACTTTTATAATCACGGAGCATGAAAATCACAAAGTATGAATTACCTTCTGGTTCTAATTTCTTGGTGACCTTGGAACAATTGATTTTTTTAGAAGGATGTTGCCTGAAGCGACAGTTACATAATCACTTCATGTATAATTTCAACAAGTTTTATCGCTGAAGTAACAATAGCCATGTTATAAAAATGTATATAAGAGCATGAGTACCAAGAAAACATTGTCACGAGCAATGTCAATCATCCCCGTCTAAGAAAATAGAGCAAGTGTGACCAATACAAAAGTTTGACTAAAAATCTTGTATGTAAAAACTCTACAGTAATATCCTTATTGATAAGAATTTACCAAACCACCTATTTTGTGGAAATTACCCATTTTGATACGCAATCCCAAGAAGCCACTTTAGTATGTAGCTTACATATTTTTTTTTTTAAAGTTTACCTTCCATGAACAGGAAGAAGTATGCAAGACTTCTCAGATATGATAATCCGTTTCCACTTTTTCTTAACTTATAAAATCTAGTATATCAACCTACAAAAGTGAATCAATTTATCACCTCTTGTTATCAGTAGTTGTAGCATTAAAAAAATCTAGTATATCAACCTACAAAAGGGAATCAATTTATCTACTAACCAGACCATGTACCTATCATTGAACTTCAAGTTATAATCAAGATACAAATGCTCTGGTGCAGACTAAATGGTGTTCCCTTCTGGAAATGGTGTTGGGGAAACCTGCAAATGAAACCAACATCATTAGTTTATACAACTGGTTTAGTATCATACCATACAACACTAAACTATCACTTGAGCAAAAACCACTCTACAAAACATCACCTGCTACATCTCGCAAGAGAAAGAGCAAAAAGCAAAAGTCTCCCACATCTTTTATCTCGAATAGATATAATCTCTTTCATATTTGTTGACACACTAAATAATCTATGCTAATCAACGTTACTCGACCAATATTCCAAAATACAAATTGCTCATTTATTAATCAAACCTGTTTAAAAATCGTACTAAACCGCCAAATTTATTACATCTAAACTTATATTCACTTAAGCTCATATAAGTTAGCATTTTACCAGGTTTTTACCTCTAAACTTAATTGTACATTGACCGTTTCGAACAGTTGCACCTATGCTCATATAGCCCATGACCATATACAATTAGGCTTGCTTGGATCACAGTGAATGCTTTCAATCTGCGGTCAAAGGGTATGTTTAAATAGTGCCCACAAATTTTTAGTTCATTCTTAAAAATTTTGCAAAATCCAGGTTCATGTAATGCCCATACCTAAAAAAAAAACCCTTAAAATAGACACGCAAGGTTGTGTAGTTTAGCATAACAAAGTTTACACATTTTGTAACTATTAGTTATCTTCACAAATATTTTGGTTCGCCAAAAGAGTTTTAATCGAGTATTTAAATTGTGAAAGAATTGCATCTTTAATTGGAGGTTAATAGCTTCTCTATCATCATAAACAAAAACATACTTGATGAGGTTGGGGAAACCTGCAAATGCGCTTCCTTTTAGCATTTAGACACCAATCTATTCGATTGCAGCTGAAGACTACCTATACCAAAGTTAGAAAAGCTTTCAGCAAAACATCCCAAATTGAAAACACACATAGAAAATATTATATGTATCTTAGACATTAAAAGTTTATCATCAAATATGAGATATAGTTCAAAATTGGTTTTAGAATGACAATTTGATAGATGTCTCTTTAAGGCATTTGATCAAACATATGTGAACACTTCATCAGTCATCATTTTTCACGCATTTCTGCAATCAGAAAAACCTAAAACGTGATTAATATACAGGCAAACACGTAAAACATGAAATCACTTTAGAATTAGATAAAAGAACAATGATGTCATTGGGTTGTACTCGGAGTTTAATAAGCTTATATAAAACACAACAAACCTCTAGGTCAAAAGAAAAGAACAAAAAAACTAACCTTTCTTGTTGTTCCATTAAGAGATTGTCCATATGCATTCAATAAAAACCTCCATATTCATCTAACAACGAATACATTTTGGAAGAAAAAAATGTAATTGATTGATTAAAAGCGGGTAATAGCAAGGTTTCTTTCTACCAATCAATATATCAATAAATAAATTTTAATTTTAAAGTTATTTGAAATTTGGAAACAATAAAGAGAATTGAGGAGTTTGAAGAAATACGGTTATTGATTTCCTTGTATATTTAAGGAATAGTCAAACAAAAATAATAACTGCAAGTATATTGATGGTATTAAGGGAATTAGCAATTAAAGGGCTGAAACAATCCCTAAAATACAGCTATCAAAGTTCAATTCCTGGACAGCTTCATGTACACGTGGATTAAGTGACATGGATTAAATGACGTGGCACCTTGTCCAACATGGCTTTAATGACATGGCAAAAATTTAAATAAACCTTTGTTTATTATATATATATATATATATATATA